>CALYLW010001997.1:0-76826 GCA_944989445.1 Ampullaceana balthica
CGCCTACAGCACCCACTTTTTTTTTGGTCAAAAGCCCAAGTTACTTATCCTTGTATGATAAATACGAAATATTCCTGAAAATTAAACAAAGTATTTATATAATAATTTTTACAGTGCTAATCACCACACGATTTTTTAACTAATTTTAGAAAGCAGCGCACCAAATTACTGCACCAAAAAATAACTATTTGAGTCAATCAGCACTGCTTACAACACAAAATTTTAAAAAAGCAGAGTGATGTCCCTCAGCGTAAGGCGTCAGTGATAATTGAGCGTAAATTTTATATAATAATTTTTACAGTGCTTATCACCACACGATTTTTTAACTAATTTTATAAAGCAGCGCACCAAATTACTGCACCAAAAAATAACTATTTGAGTCAATCAGCACTGCTTACAACACAAAATTTTAAAAAGCAGATTGATGTCCCTCAGCGTTAGGCGTCAGTGATAATTGAGCGTAAATATAAAATATATGTCTTTAAATAAAGACCCTTCCAAATACACCCCCACGATTTATCCATCTTTGAACCCCCACTCAAATAATTCAAATTAACGGTCTCCTTAGTAGATCATAAAACGGCGTGCTGGATAAATATTTGGAATCATAAAAACATAATATTTTATTAATATTAGCTTTAAGAAACCAAAACAAAAAACAATACGCTACTGCTAAGCCCATAACAAGACGTGCCATCTGAGACTCCAGCTCAAGACGCCCTGGTCCTTCGGGGCATTCCACTGCGTTCACAATACATTGTCCACAAGACAATGTGGTACAAATGTCATTTCTTAATTATTTCCTCTATCAATGGTTCTCCAAATACGAAGTTCTTTTGAGCTTAAACTCGTTATCATGATCCCTTCGCTTGCCTATTCAGTTACATTCTTGTATCTCTATTTAATTCCTTTACTCTTGGCATATGTAGAATTGCTGTTCTTTAGCTGTTTAACCTCGCAACTTTTAAACGAAAATACATAATCTTTGAAATGAATACTTACCTGTTTTAAAATCACATATTTTGTGTCTTACCCATACGCAGATACGTCACTTGGGCTTGCGGGGTTGAGAACCGCACCGGGTGACACCATCACAATGGGTGGCACCAAAACGTAAAGCTCTGTATGGCACCGATATTTGGCACTGCCAGACTCGGGGGAAGTCTATGGGGTGGACGTAAGGGGTTGATACCACGAACTACCGCAATTGGTGACGACAACGCTAGTGAAGCCTCTGCCCATAATCATGTTATACATTTATCTATCTTGAGATTTCTAGCATTGCAAAGAAGGATCAAATCCTCACTAAACAAAACAAATCAAATCAGCCTCAAATGCGTCAAATAAAATTCACGCATAAATTAATATACCCTATGTGCTCATTTTTTTGTTTGGTTGTCCTTAAAAAAACAACAACAACAAACAAAAACCAACAGAACGCGATAAGCCTCACATACCATTTTACGGTGAGGTCAACGCTTACATCAACAACTTAACCTGACTTCTCATCTCGGAATATAAAAAAAATATCCGCAGCTCTGCATAAACCGATTGCTGAACGAGGCTGCGCATTCCTGCCTGAAGTGGGGTCGTAAAGTACGAGATGAAATGTCCATTGATGTACAACTGCCCTGGGTTTGTTGTGGCCGTCTCTATTGTAAGATTTCATTGCTCAATGGAAAAATAAACACACGTCGTCTGCTATAAAGAGATTTCTTTCTCCATATTTTCACACCCTGGACAGCAAAGAAAAAGAAGTAGAGCAAATATTTATATTGCTTGTCGGACGAAGTTTCTGCCATCTGATGAACTGTGCAGCTATAGAACGTTGGAATGTTCCTTGTCAATAAATCCCTCCATTCAAAAAGAATGCATGTAAGAGTGGGTCTCATAGAAAAGACAAAGGCTTAAAAAATGGCAATTACTGACATGGCTTCCATGTAATAAAAACTATTAACAAATATCTCTTACTCCATTTTTGAAACGAAGCCCTTTTCCCATGTTTTATACATTAGCCTTACTGTCAGCTAGGGTCGAGTCTTGGAATTGAATCTTCACCCACTTCCTGTCTAGAATTAACTTGAAATTTCGGACACTGGTGTCAGGTGAAACTATAATTATTTAAACAAACGTTATGCTTTTTTAATTGACTTAAATGATGTTCTAGTAGTTTACTTTTCGATTAGGTTTTAAATCAGAGCAGAGGTGCCACTAGAGTTGGTGTCACTCAGTGCAGTGGCTCATGGTGTCACTCAGTGCAGTGGCTCATGGTGTCACCCCTTCACGACTTACTTGAGACATTTTAAAAACCACGTATATCATGTTTTGGCTACCATTCTAAGAGTCTGGGATTCCGCATTTCTGGAAAGCATCGAAAACCCTTGAAATGAGCGTTAAAAACGTGGGATCCACCTCGGAACATTTAGGATGGACTTGTGATAAACATTTCTCATTCGTGATTAGCCATCAAGGGAGCCTATATAGGTGCAAATCAATAACACTAGAGTATATGAGTAAATTTACGAAACGTTACAAAAGTGCCTCACGTTTGTATTTAACCAAGCGGAGAGGGTTGTCGATAACTTCAAGGCACACACAATCCAAAACGCTCAGACTAGCAGTCAGAACAGGAATTTCTGCTTTCTGACCACATATTGCCGTTAAAAAGTTTTTTTAAATAAAAAACATATTATATTTATAATACATTCCCTTGTGTGTATTTATAGTGTATTTATTTTTGTGCGAGAAAAATTCCAAAGTAAAACAATTCAGGACGTCTTTTGTTGAAAGTCCAAATTTTTAATTACCCTCTCTGAACTTTCAAAAGAAAATCTGGCTTATAAATCACATGACTCATGAAAGCGGAATGAGCTGCTTCTCAAAATACTCGTTGTATTTAAATACATAGTAAAAGTAACTCATTTTATGTTGCTATTTTTTCTAAAGTAATAACACATCAAAACGTTTTATAGATCGCTTCACAGTCCACCCAGAATGAATGCACAAGGAGTATATGTAACATAATGCTGTATGAATGCACAAGGAGTATCTGTAACATAATGTTGTATGAATGCACAATGAGTATCTGTAACATAATGTTGTATGAATGCACAAAGAGTATCTGTAAAATAATGCTGTATGAATGCACGAAGAGTATCTGTAACGTAATGTTGCATGAATGCACAAAGAGTATCTGTAACATAATGCTGTATGAATGCACAATGTGTACCTGTAACATTATGTTGTATGAATGCACAATGGGTATCTGTAATATAATGTTGTATGAATGCACAATGAGTATAGTATACTTTATATAATGTTGTATGAATGCACACTGTGTATATGTTAAATACTGTTGTATGAATGCACAATGAGTATCTGTAACATAATGTTGCATGAAATGATACAGAAATCATTTGACTGGCCAAGTTTAATTTGTTAATGGAATGTAACATTTCTTTTCTGAACGATGAATTTCTTTCCTTCCAATATCTGGGGGGAGAGAGAGAGTGTGGTTGGGGAGGGGGGGGGGTTTGCCGGAAGTGACGACACGCCGTTGGCGAACATTGCAAACCCATTCATCCTGTGTTAAGCACCAGTCCATCCCTTCTCCCCCATACTGAACAGTTCCTGGACACGAAGGCGGGCATTCCTGGAGGACAACAGGGAAGGAAGGTTACAGGCTCAATTATATTACTTAGGCCAATTAGAAGGAAGCAACTTTAAAAAAAATAAAAACTTGAATGCTGAACTTTCAAAATTTGTTAAGAAACGCAAAAAACGCGTATCGTTAGTTCAAATATTTGAGAGTACAAAAAGACCTATTCAATCGTAACTTACAATGTCTTGCTATTGAGAGTACGAAAAGACCTATTTAATCGTAACTTACACCTGTGGCGTCATTAGGGGGTGCGGTGGGGCCGGGCCGCCCCGGATGACACCATCAGGGGGGGGTGACACCAAAATGTAAAATTGGGTTTGTTCCTGTTATTTGGCACTGGAAAACTCGGAGGATTTCTATGGGTTAAGTCGTGAAGGGGTGACACCATGGGCTAACGCCCCGGGTGACACCAACCCTAGTGACGCCTCTGAATTAAAATGCCTTGCTGTTGGCAAATTATTTTACCTTATAAGCAATTAACAACTCTACAATTATTTATTTTTTAAAAGTTGAAATTACTGTCGAAATTTTTTTAAAATCTTTTTTTTCTTCAAAATGTGTCATTCAATGAAGAACTCAAATTTGTTAACACTAAAAATCGCCTACATAATACCGAAGTACACAGTCGAAATCTCTGGAAAAGGCTATGTGTAAATTAATCAAAGTGCCGATAATTAACAATTGGATAGACATGTCGATAAATCAGCAGATTTCCTTATCTAAGGTCGTCGTTATATGCAAGAAAATAGAACCCATTGCACTTTCATATCAGGCTCACGGCTAAAAAACACAAATGATATCGCCCGTTTCTCCAGACTTTCTTTTTAAACATTTTTACATATCGGCTCTCATCAAAAAATGCAATGGGCAATCTTTTGAGAAAAAATAATTCTTGTCAAGTGAAGCCCTGTATTTGTTAAACACCGCTTACGGTCATTTGGTGAATCATAAATAATATAATAGTCCAAGTCACTTACTCACACGTTGGATATGGAACGCTGAGGAATGATGTATAAAAGTCTATAGCAGTTAAAAAATCGTGTGTTGATTAGCACTGTAAAAAAATTATATGACGTCATTGATTGAGCTTATATTTAATATAAGCTGTGCTTCAAAAGGTGTGCAAAATAATTATAAATTAAAGACAAGCTGTAAATAAAATATTACATGACGTCATTTAAAAAGAGTGGGCGCCGTAGGTGCCACGGCGCCCCAGTACAATCTAGTTTTTTAATAGTTACAAAGAACGTGGATCAATAATTTTTTGTATATGACTCTCTGAGCACAGTATTGAGATATCGTGCTTACTTGAACTCACCAAATGCACACATACATTTGCTGATCTTTAAAATAGAGATACCTTGGGGGGGGGGTAGGAAATAAACTTTGGAAAAGGGCGTTATATGAACGGTTTACCCACTTATTTTTAAAATGGCTAATTCTGTAAACATTCTGTAATTCTGTACAACTTTTATCATAAAATTCCTTTGCCTACTCAGTGGCATAGGTGTTCTCTTTCCGCCCGTGTGGCTCTCAAAGATGTCCCTCAGCGTAAGGCGTCAGTGATAATTGAGCGTAAATTTTATATAATAATTTTTACAGTGCTTATCACCACACGATTTTTTAACTAATTTTATAAAGCAGCGCACCAAATTACTGCACCAAAAAATAACTATTTGAGTCAATCAGCACTGCTTACAACACAAAATTTTAAAAAGCAGATTGATGTCCCTCAGCGTTAGGCGTCAGTGATAATTGAGCGTAAATATAAAATATATGTCTTTAAATAAAGACCCTTCCAAATACACCCCCACGATTTATCCATCTTTGAACCCCCACTCAAATAATTCAAATTAACGGTCTCCTTAGTAGATCATAAAACGGCGTGCTGGATAAATATTTGGAATCATAAAAACATAATATTTTATTAATATTAGCTTTAAGAAACCAAAACAAAAAACAATACGCTACTGCTAAGCCCATAACAAGACGTGCCATCTGAGACTCCAGCTCAAGACGCCCTGGTCCTTCGGGGCATTCCACTGCGTTCACAATACATTGTCCACAAGACAATGTGGTACAAATGTCATTTCTTAATTATTTCCTCTATCAATGGTTCTCCAAATACGAAGTTCTTTTGAGCTTAAACTCGTTATCATGATCCCTTCGCTTGCCTATTCAGTTACATTCTTGTATCTCTATTTAATTCCTTTACTCTTGGCATATGTAGAATTGCTGTTCTTTAGCTGTTTAACCTCGCAACTTTTAAACGAAAATACATAATCTTTGAAATGAATACTTACCTGTTTTAAAATCACATATTTTGTGTCTTACCCATACGCAGATACGTCACTTGGGCTTGCGGGGTTGAGAACCGCACCGGGTGACACCATCACAATGGGTGGCACCAAAACGTAAAGCTCTGTATGGCACCGATATTTGGCACTGCCAGACTCGGGGGAAGTCTATGGGGTGGACGTAAGGGGTTGATACCACGAACTACCGCAATTGGTGACGACAACGCTAGTGAAGCCTCTGCCCATAATCATGTTATACATTTATCTATCTTGAGATTTCTAGCATTGCAAAGAAGGATCAAATCCTCACTAAACAAAACAAATCAAATCAGCCTCAAATGCGTCAAATAAAATTCACGCATAAATTAATATACCCTATGTGCTCATTTTTTTGTTTGGTTGTCCTTAAAAAAACAACAACAACAAACAAAAACCAACAGAACGCGATAAGCCTCACATACCATTTTACGGTGAGGTCAACGCTTACATCAACAACTTAACCTGACTTCTCATCTCGGAATATAAAAAAAATATCCGCAGCTCTGCATAAACCGATTGCTGAACGAGGCTGCGCATTCCTGCCTGAAGTGGGGTCGTAAAGTACGAGATGAAATGTCCATTGATGTACAACTGCCCTGGGTTTGTTGTGGCCGTCTCTATTGTAAGATTTCATTGCTCAATGGAAAAATAAACACACGTCGTCTGCTATAAAGAGATTTCTTTCTCCATATTTTCACACCCTGGACAGCAAAGAAAAAGAAGTAGAGCAAATATTTATATTGCTTGTCGGACGAAGTTTCTGCCATCTGATGAACTGTGCAGCTATAGAACGTTGGAATGTTCCTTGTCAATAAATCCCTCCATTCAAAAAGAATGCATGTAAGAGTGGGTCTCATAGAAAAGACAAAGGCTTAAAAAATGGCAATTACTGACATGGCTTCCATGTAATAAAAACTATTAACAAATATCTCTTACTCCATTTTTGAAACGAAGCCCTTTTCCCATGTTTTATACATTAGCCTTACTGTCAGCTAGGGTCGAGTCTTGGAATTGAATCTTCACCCACTTCCTGTCTAGAATTAACTTGAAATTTCGGACACTGGTGTCAGGTGAAACTATAATTATTTAAACAAACGTTATGCTTTTTTAATTGACTTAAATGATGTTCTAGTAGTTTACTTTTCGATTAGGTTTTAAATCAGAGCAGAGGTGCCACTAGAGTTGGTGTCACTCAGTGCAGTGGCTCATGGTGTCACTCAGTGCAGTGGCTCATGGTGTCACCCCTTCACGACTTACTTGAGACATTTTAAAAACCACGTATATCATGTTTTGGCTACCATTCTAAGAGTCTGGGATTCCGCATTTCTGGAAAGCATCGAAAACCCTTGAAATGAGCGTTAAAAACGTGGGATCCACCTCGGAACATTTAGGATGGACTTGTGATAAACATTTCTCATTCGTGATTAGCCATCAAGGGAGCCTATATAGGTGCAAATCAATAACACTAGAGTATATGAGTAAATTTACGAAACGTTACAAAAGTGCCTCACGTTTGTATTTAACCAAGCGGAGAGGGTTGTCGATAACTTCAAGGCACACACAATCCAAAACGCTCAGACTAGCAGTCAGAACAGGAATTTCTGCTTTCTGACCACATATTGCCGTTAAAAAGTTTTTTTAAATAAAAAACATATTATATTTATAATACATTCCCTTGTGTGTATTTATAGTGTATTTATTTTTGTGCGAGAAAAATTCCAAAGTAAAACAATTCAGGACGTCTTTTGTTGAAAGTCCAAATTTTTAATTACCCTCTCTGAACTTTCAAAAGAAAATCTGGCTTATAAATCACATGACTCATGAAAGCGGAATGAGCTGCTTCTCAAAATACTCGTTGTATTTAAATACATAGTAAAAGTAACTCATTTTATGTTGCTATTTTTTCTAAAGTAATAACACATCAAAACGTTTTATAGATCGCTTCACAGTCCACCCAGAATGAATGCACAAGGAGTATATGTAACATAATGCTGTATGAATGCACAAGGAGTATCTGTAACATAATGTTGTATGAATGCACAATGAGTATCTGTAACATAATGTTGTATGAATGCACAAAGAGTATCTGTAAAATAATGCTGTATGAATGCACGAAGAGTATCTGTAACGTAATGTTGCATGAATGCACAAAGAGTATCTGTAACATAATGCTGTATGAATGCACAATGTGTACCTGTAACATTATGTTGTATGAATGCACAATGGGTATCTGTAATATAATGTTGTATGAATGCACAATGAGTATAGTATACTTTATATAATGTTGTATGAATGCACACTGTGTATATGTTAAATACTGTTGTATGAATGCACAATGAGTATCTGTAACATAATGTTGCATGAAATGATACAGAAATCATTTGACTGGCCAAGTTTAATTTGTTAATGGAATGTAACATTTCTTTTCTGAACGATGAATTTCTTTCCTTCCAATATCTGGGGGGAGAGAGAGAGTGTGGTTGGGGAGGGGGGGGGTTTGCCGGAAGTGACGACACGCCGTTGGCGAACATTGCAAACCCATTCATCCTGTGTTAAGCACCAGTCCATCCCTTCTCCCCCATACTGAACAGTTCCTGGACACGAAGGCGGGCATTCCTGGAGGACAACAGGGAAGGAAGGTTACAGGCTCAATTATATTACTTAGGCCAATTAGAAGGAAGCAACTTTAAAAAAAATAAAAACTTGAATGCTGAACTTTCAAAATTTGTTAAGAAACGCAAAAAACGCGTATCGTTAGTTCAAATATTTGAGAGTACAAAAAGACCTATTCAATCGTAACTTACAATGTCTTGCTATTGAGAGTACGAAAAGACCTATTTAATCGTAACTTACACCTGTGGCGTCATTAGGGGGTGCGGTGGGGCCGGGCCGCCCCGGATGACACCATCAGGGGGGGGTGACACCAAAATGTAAAATTGGGTTTGTTCCTGTTATTTGGCACTGGAAAACTCGGAGGATTTCTATGGGTTAAGTCGTGAAGGGGTGACACCATGGGCTAACGCCCCGGGTGACACCAACCCTAGTGACGCCTCTGAATTAAAATGCCTTGCTGTTGGCAAATTATTTTACCTTATAAGCAATTAACAACTCTACAATTATTTATTTTTTAAAAGTTGAAATTACTGTCGAAATTTTTTTAAAATCTTTTTTTTCTTCAAAATGTGTCATTCAATGAAGAACTCAAATTTGTTAACACTAAAAATCGCCTACATAATACCGAAGTACACAGTCGAAATCTCTGGAAAAGGCTATGTGTAAATTAATCAAAGTGCCGATAATTAACAATTGGATAGACATGTCGATAAATCAGCAGATTTCCTTATCTAAGGTCGTCGTTATATGCAAGAAAATAGAACCCATTGCACTTTCATATCAGGCTCACGGCTAAAAAACACAAATGATATCGCCCGTTTCTCCAGACTTTCTTTTTAAACATTTTTACATATCGGCTCTCATCAAAAAATGCAATGGGCAATCTTTTGAGAAAAAATAATTCTTGTCAAGTGAAGCCCTGTATTTGTTAAACACCGCTTACGGTCATTTGGTGAATCATAAATAATATAATAGTCCAAGTCACTTACTCACACGTTGGATATGGAACGCTGAGGAATGATGTATAAAAGTCTATAGCAGTTAAAAAATCGTGTGTTGATTAGCACTGTAAAAAAATTATATGACGTCATTGATTGAGCTTATATTTAATATAAGCTGTGCTTCAAAAGGTGTGCAAAATAATTATAAATTAAAGACAAGCTGTAAATAAAATATTACATGACGTCATTTAAAAAGAGTGGGCGCCGTAGGTGCCACGGCGCCCCAGTACAATCTAGTTTTTTAATAGTTACAAAGAACGTGGATCAATAATTTTTTGTATATGACTCTCTGAGCACAGTATTGAGATATCGTGCTTACTTGAACTCACCAAATGCACACATACATTTGCTGATCTTTAAAATAGAGATACCTTGGGGGGGGGTAGGAAATAAACTTTGGAAAAGGGCGTTATATGAACGGTTTACCCACTTATTTTTAAAATGGCTAATTCTGTAAACATTCTGTAATTCTGTACAACTTTTATCATAAAATTCCTTTGCCTACTCAGTGGCATAGGTGTTCTCTTTCCGCCCGTGTGGCTCTCAAAATCTTCCCCCCCCCTTTTTGCACACTCTATCCATGTTAAAAACCTTAATACCTTGCCCCTCAATGTAATGAAATATAGTACCACCCGGGCGGATCGTCCAACCTCTTCCTACGCCTCTGCATGAAGCCGTTCTTTCTGTACTTGTAAGAAAACAATTTAGCTCAGATTTGGTTACCTGACAATGTCTTAGGGCTCCCCAGGTTATCGTGGAGAGTATCGCCGTTAATTTCTGATGCACCCAGGACATTGGAAAATGTTGTCAGGTTTAAAGCTGGTACAGGTCGTATAATTTTATGTTAATGGGGAGGGGTGAAATAATAGAGGAAGCAATGCTGAAAGGATGACAATACTGTGAAATGAATAAGGTAATAATGTTATAATTGTAATAGTATTTATGGTCAAGTAACAAGACTTATACACACTGTGCTCTGGTTAACAACTGTCTTTAATCACTCTATACAATCAACTGCATTCAACTGTACAATCCACCTCGTTTACCTCTTGAAACGTCTATCTATAGTCAGCCATCCTCCCAGTTCACGAACACGCACGCTTACAGTTCACATCACAAACCGCGTGTTTCATACTAGTCAACTCGCACGCTCATACAATGTCAATACAACAACACAACACTTCTCTCACAATAATGTTATATGAAGTATGTCTTAAGTATGTCCAAGCGAAGTCTATTTAAAGAAATTCAAAGATTTTTAAAGGTAGTTAAACATAATTTTGATTCTGATCGTATGTTCCAAGCGGCAAACTGTCAACTGGCATTGATTGTACAAATATAAAGAGGAGTTGTGTAAAGAAGCTGTGCGTTAGCCAAATAACATTAATGTGGAGAGGAACAGCGAGTTTAGCAGGGCTGGCCATGGCTCTTAGCTATCGAGCCATGGGCCGGTCGGTACGCTCCATGAAAACGTTTGTGGATAAAGAAAAGATTTAAATAACACGCCATATAGGCTTTGCCATTTACTCGATTCCTTCGGTAAATGAATGATGTGCGAAGTTGTTTCTTTTTAATAAATATATTCCATATATATTGATTGGAAATTGGATATAAGATTGGGGAAAGGAGTGGGTGTATTGGTTTGGAATGGGGTGTAGGAAAGTTTACATGATTTCTCCCCAATACGGATGAATACAGTGAAAATTCTAAACAGTGAAGTCGCAATTGTTCATTTAGAGGCTCTACGGGTTTGTTAAGTAGGTTTTTATTTGTGTGATTTTGTGAATGTAGATTCTATGGAATGTTTACCTTATACGGAACAAATTGATCCTCAAAAGCCTAAATGTGCCTGGAAGTATCATAACACAGATGCTAATATTTCTCTAAGACAGTGAATTCTAATATGGGTTTTAAAAAAATGGTGGTCTGATAAAGTTGTGTTAAAATGGTGGGCTGATAAAGTTGTGGAAAAGCCTTTGAGCTGAAACTAAGCCTCCTACGTCACAACTCTAATTTCGTTTTCAAATGAGGGAATGGGTTTATTTTAATTAATTTATAAAATCTACTTAAGAACAGACACTTTTTATCTTATAACAATTATTTATTTATTTTTTTAATTTTTTTTTAATTTTTTTTGGGGGGGGGATTTTATTAAGATACATTATTCAATAAGAAAGTTTCATAACGTCATCACATACAGTATTCTCAATTAGTCTAGCAAAATATGTATTTGTGCATGTTGTGTATATATATATATATATATATATATATATATATATATATATATATATATATATATATCGAGAGAGAGAGAGACTTACTGAATTATTGCTATTGGCCAAGACAGAAATAACCGCAATGTGATGAATTCCCGAAAATTTATCTTTGGAACTAGGTGTTTGGGAAAACACTGCACTCAGTACATTTTATTTCATTGTCGCTTCAGAACAATTAAGTTTTATTTTTAACATAATATTTAATTTTGTCCACAGCTCGCCGTACCCCCTGAACAGAAAATGTGAATGTGCTGCCAGATAGTATGGCCCCAGCTATCAAATAACGACTCTCAACTCACACCAATGTTATAGGATTATGACCGCAGCTCTCCACGCTTCTAGTGTTAGGGAATCCGACGTCGTCTGGGTGACAACACAAGAATGACGAAAACCGTCACAGAATTGGGTCGGGGGTCTCGCCCGTCACAACGTGACAACGGCAGCAACCTCCCCCTGCGGAGCTGCACTTGATACAGCCGTCTGACTGACCGAATAAACATCTCATCTCAAGTCGGTAATCTGGATCTAGGATTGCACAGAGTTGTAAAATTCCTATTCTCCGCCTGTTCACACCTCTTATCAGGATTGTTTGAAGTAACGAAAATATTCTCTGTAATATGTGGATTACTTGACTTAACAAAATGCGATATCTATAATAATTGTGACCCAACACGCTTTTTGTGTTATAAAGAGAACACACTTATTATAAATTACAAAATACCTCAGTAATGAGGTTATGTTGTTTTTTTACATTTAAATTTCCCCAATTGCCCGAAAACACGTCGGTTTCAGATATGAAAACAAGGTCTTCAACTTATTTGTGTTCTTTAAAAATTTATCATGAGAGCAATCTACACAGTACTGGTCTGAACTGTACATCCGGTCCACTTTTTGTATGAAAAATGCTCACCCGATTCATGCAAAGCCCTTAGATAATAAAGCTCTCCAGGGATGCTGTCTGTAACATACAGCTATTGATTGGCTCGAGGAGTTGCCATGTGCATTTACGAATGTCGACCAACAACTTGACTGGCGAGCTTTTTGCCATGGCCACCACGATTTTACCCACAAATCTGACCAACGGAAGTGACCTGGTAATTGTACGGGACTGGAAAACACTGTACTTCGTTCTGTCTCACCTCGCACCATTCTCCCTGGCAATAGACCGCTACGTCACGCCCATCTGGTGTGTCATTGGTGTTCTGGGAAATTTGGTGAGTAAATGGTGTGTAGTGAAATTTGTCGTGTAATAATTTTTAAAAAAAAATTGATTGGTTAGCTTGTGTGTAGAGTGGGTAACTATAGCTCGAAAATTAAAAATCTGTACAAAAAATATATTGTCTTGAAATTTTGCTGATTACTGGGTAGATATGCATAGCAGGTGAGTAATTAGCGAAAGAAGATATGATGTACCTGGGGCATAAATAATGTTGATGATCGTTTACTTAAGATTTTAGGTATGGGGTCTAGTGATATTGTTGAGTTTTAAATTTTTTTTTCGTTTTAACTTATTAACTGCCAAATTGAAAGTTTAATTTGTCTTTTAACATGTTCCAAATTTTTACCTTAACAAATAACTATGCCTAATAGAACCCATTACTCAGACCCCATGATTTATAAAAGCTATGACCCATAGACCCATGATTTATAAAACCCATGACTCATAGACTCCATGATTTATAAAACCCATTACTCATAGACCCCATGATTTATACAACACATGACTCATAGACCCCATGATTTATAGAATCCTTGACTCATAGACCCCATGATTTATAGAATCCTTGACTCGTAGACCCCATGATTTATAATAGAACCCATGATTTATAGAACCCATGACTCATATACCCCCAAGATTTATAGAAACAATGACTTATAGTATACCCAATATTTTATAGAACCCATGACTTATAATAGAGCCCGTAATATATAGAACCCATGACTTATAATAGAGCCCGTAATACATAGAACCCATGACTTATAATAGAGCCCGTAATATATAGAACCCATGACTGAGAGAGGCTATAAAAGCAAAGTACGTAGCCATAAGACAAGTCATCAAGTACACAAATATAAAATGCCTTAAACCCCAGGTCTCTTTGAGCATGAAAGAAATTCACGACGCTCTTTTGCACCGCTCGAGAGCCATTTCATCGTTTCGGTCGTCCTTCCCTCACTGAAACAGTTTTTTTCTGAATGGAAGCATAAATTTTGGTGTGGATTTATTCCCAGAATTGTTCGTCAGTGAACAGTATGTACTTTGTTTATTTTGAGTAAACTTGCGCCCATGCACTAACAAGGCACATGCCGGCTACATAAGCCGGTCGCCTTCATAATGTAATGTTATTTTTAAAACCCTCGACTTTAAAAAAAATGTATTAATCATTTTTTAAAAAAAATTAAGTTAATTTATCAATACAAGAACTGGATTAGAATTTCGTGTTTTTAAATATTCATGCCCTATATCAACATAATTATCTCTCTATGGATCTGAGAAAAATTCCAGTTCAATACACGATTAAAATTTCTTCGGAGTAAACTTCAAGTCATTTTTGTGTTTGGGTAGATATCCGTTTCACTCGCATTTACACTGATTCAGTATTCCTCGTGCATCTGAGCTGGAAACACAGTGTTAGTACTCTAGTATGCTGGGTCGAGGGAGAAAGGATTTTGGTTGTAATCAAGGTAGGGATAAAAACAGGGGTGCACATGGCAATGCTTATACTGTTCATAGATAAGAGTTTTTTCATGTCACACCTACTCAACACTTATTCTCCACTGAGTAGATTTAAAATTGTTCTTTTTATCCCATTTCTCATTATGCGTCCAAACTCCTTCAATAGTAAAAGTAATAATTACATTGAGGTACCTTACTGGAGAAACAAGCTCAAACTTACGCCCATGAATACTACAGAGATATTACATGTTTGTGCACGGTAGCCCTCACATGCCGTCCTGTGGGCACTAACAACTTCAAACTATTTTTTAAACAACCCACTAGGGTTTCAACACGGCAAAATTGGATTTCTATAAAGCTAATTGAGAAAACAAAACACATCATCCCAACAATCAGTGCAGAAGAGTTTTGTGAACAAAACTAAATTTCGTTTTTAGAAGCTGGCTCCCTAATTATCCACGGCGGTTGCAAGATGAAATACAAACCATTCTAAGATGGGAGCAATAAAAATCTGCACAAAGCGGATTCTGCGTGACATTCTTTGGCGAATACACTAGTTATCATAATCCTTCCCCCGTCTATGGCATTATTTAACCTCAGCAAAGCATCTGATGGCCAAATAGCAGCAAACGTTTTATCTGCTACGATTTGTGTACATGCTGTCATTATTCGCTGAATGCAAAGCGTGGATCAACGCATGTTCCTCCAGGTTACCATAAGGGATCATTAGTGGCGAATCGTTTACAACACGCTCCTAGTGTTGCATATTGTGCAAAGTGGCTCCGAGACTAAGGTCTTACAGATAAGTCAATCTCGGTGTCGGAGAATATTTGGTCTGAACTCGGCAGTGAGCGAGCAGAGGACAGAGCAGGGAGCGAGGGGAGGACAGAGCATGGAGCGAGGGGAGGACAGAGCATGGAGCGTGGGGAGGACAGAGCAGGGAGCGAGCAGGGGACATAGCAGGGAGAAGTGAGTGTTTAAACCAGAATGCAGTTGGAGTACAAAGCAGCGGGCGATAAGCGTTTTTAAAAGAATGCAATCAATGTACAAAGCAGCAAACGATGAGTGAACACTGCAGGGAGCAATCATTGTTTATAGTGCAATCAGTATTGAAAGTGCAAAGTACAGAATATAAAACAATTAGATAGGTGAACATAGCAAAGAGCAAGCAATGCATAAAATAGTGAAGTCAGAGTACAGACAATGGTACAACGGAAAAATATGGAACATATTTCAATCGGTGTTTCACTTTTTTTTAAAACATTTATTTTAAGAATATTACTTTTGAGATCACATTTTTAATTTCAACTTTTTCGTACTTTCTTCTTAACGTATTTTATTTTCATGGAAATAAAAACTGGTTTAAAATGTTGTCACTTACTGTGAGTCTAGCACAGAGACACACCCTGACAAACTCAAAACTAATGCTTCGGCTCAACCGTTGGAATCTATTGGGATGGTATGTAGAGAGTGAAATGAAACTACGCAATATCTTAAACATTTATCCTTGAACTGTCTGCATCGCTCTGTCCTCAAAACTCTCTATCAGTGGATTTTTTAATCCACGATTTTTGAGTGGATAAATATCTTATACAAGTGGCCTTGCAGAGATTATTGCATAAATATTGCGATGGAACTGTGTTGAAATGGGGGTGGCTTCAATTCACGGCAGAGATGTGTTGTTGTTTGTTTGTTGTTGTTGTTTTTTTTTGGGGGGGGGGTAAAAATATTTTATTCGTTTGTCTATTTGTATATTTGGTTTGAAACACGGTATGCTGCTTTATGCATCTTTAGCTCAAGATATTCACTGTTTTTTTATTTGCCCGTCGAGGACAATTCTATGATTTTATCCGCTTCTGATTTTTCGTTTACTTTTTAAAAACTATACAATTTTTATAATGATAAGATCGTTTGCAAATAATACTAAAGCATAAAAAAATCAAATTGATAAAACATGAAAAACGTTTGCTTGCTTCTACGAAGAAAAAATATAATTATAACATCCATTAATAACTGACGTTAATCTTTTTCGAAGTCGTGTGCCCGTTGCCATTTGTTTGTTTGTGTGTCTGCCTGAGATAAGAGAACTATTCTCAAGACTGAGCCACTTATGAATGAACGTGCTCGGTTCTTTGATAGCCGTCCGTCCCGTGAAAAGCTGATTAGTGTCGACCTGTGACATTCATATTAACGGCTTGATACAAAAACCATTTTGATTGAAGGGTCTTGCCCAAATAGTGCCGAGTGCATTAGCTTAGCCTCCCCCCCCCGCGCCTGCGCAGACACGGCGTCTGACACGTTATTACAAACTCGGCGGATGTATGAGCGTGGATTCCGCACGAAGACGACATTTTATGCCGGTCATGTTATAGGAAATCGAAAGTAGCGATTCCACAGCTTTAGACGGCATATGCGTTGAGCTCTTCCCTCGTATCAAAATGTCATTAAGTTATTTGCGCTTTTAAAGACGTTTAATCCATTTTTATAGCCAAATAATAGATAGAAATAAAATTGTCAAGGGCATTAGACTCAATCGAATAGATCCAAAAATAAAAAGTTTAGAAGGGAAAAAAACACATTTTAAAAAAACTGTGTAGATAGGCGCTAAATGACTGAACTACTCGGTGTTTTATATAATGAGCTGACGTGTTGTTGATAGGAACTTGGCTAAATGTGCATGTGAAATAGTGTGACAGTGTATTGTGGAGAGGTGTTTTTTTTCCACTAATTACACTAGGAAAAGTGGAGTCAAGGAGATACGACTTCTAGCTTATTGACTACTGTCATGATCGTACAACACTCGCAGTCTAGCAAACGAGGTGGTCATCCAAGATATGATAACACAGTAAGAAAGATCCCTACTGCTGCTTACATTAGATAGCTGCCACCTTCAAAGACATCATTTACTTTTAAATCTCCAATGCCTATTATTTATTCCTATCCTCAACTCAGTTCCAACGCTTGAATGGTTTCATACACAAAAATATATAATTTTAAACCGATTCCAACCAAAAGTACACTCTATACTTTGACGTTTTCTTTATTTAATCCCCGACTTCAACCCTTAAATTCTTCAGATGTGATTGAAGCTATAAACAAATACACTAAGTGGCCCTTCCGAGCAGGTTGCTGTCTCTGTGGTATTAGACATTGTCCGAGACCACTTACCTCCAGCGTTAAGTGCGCGTTTTCCTTCTTATCCCTGTGTGTTTTTTGTGATGTGCTCTCTTGAAACAGACAGTACGAAGTAAAGATTGGCAGCGCTTAAGACGGGCCAGTTGGAGAGGCAACTTTTTGTCTGTGTTCTCAATGCACTTCTCAGATGAGCGTCTGATGTTGAAATAGCCCATCCCAACATCTTGAGCGTTTAACCTTGAACTGGGGACAAAAGTGAAAATGGCAAAGAGAATAATGGCGTCAAGCTGCTTGTGGATATAAAAAAAACAACTCTATCCTTTTATCCTATTGCCAGCTTGAATTAATCATATTCATGACAGCTTTTTTCTTTTAATTTGTCTCTTCAGATGGCTACATAGTTAACATTTGTTTTTCATTTATATTTTCAAAGTCTTGAGAGCAGTCCAGTAAAAAGAAAGACAAAAATTCTGTTTCATAGTAACCACATTTAACAAATGACATAAACAGCAGAAACAGCGTACAGCCGTACAGCTACAGGTTTTCGGAATGTCATCAATCGTGGAGACTTCAAGACCGAAAAAAATCTTGAGTTATTTATAAAATCTTTTATTCCACAATATGTCTATATGCATGACACCATACTTTTAATCAAATGTTTACTCGGACTTCTTGTCTTTCACTTCTGGTCTGTGTGCCTTACTTGCCAGCGAGCCTTCCTTGTCTCCCAGAAATGCCTTATATCTTGAAAAGACTCCAGACCTTTGGGTGTCTAATGAGGAATGATTTAAAAATTGTAATTTCACAATATATTTATGTTCAAACCATTTCAAAGCGTCCAAACATGGCACGGGCATGGCTAAGGGTTGTAACATTTTTCTTTGCTTTGTTTTCAGTGTAACTAAATTCAATAATGTTAGAAAGTCATTCCCCATCAAAATGTCACATGATGTATTCTTACCGTCAGCAATCTCTTGAAAACAAACTTGGTAACGATTTTTAAAATTTTTTAATCAAAATCTAATATCAGTCGACATCCTTAATCCTTAATTGTAAGAAGGTTAAAATGTTACCCTGTTTCTTTTGGGGGCACGGTGCGCATGATGGGCACTAAATAAATAGAAGAAGAAGAACATAAGGCATTTAATTCAGAATGTGACCTAACCACCTTTCTACTGTTAAACGAAGACAACAATGTATGAAACTAAGTTATTTGTGAGGTAACTGACTTACTTTTACTGGAATGCTAACTTTATCTTTCAGTAACGACTTTCATTTCTTAAATAATCCTTTGACGGCAAGAGCTTGCAATAATTTTGCAATAATTGGCTGTAGAGTGCATAGTGACAACATATGTAAGCCGTTTTTGACTTAGTGCACACTATAAGAACAATTTGTTATGAATGTTGTATGTCAGTCAGTGTTTCTGTGGAGGTTGAGCGTTGGGTATAGTATTTACTGTAGATGAACACAGAAGGCAAATTCCGATACGTTATACGTTTTCTTCTTAAAATATCATCTTAAACGCCCATCGCCAAATAGGAATACAGCTATTAATTATTAATTGATTTAACGTGAACCTGACATGTTTTAGACCTAGATTTCGATTCGGGCGAAATATCGAATCTATAACTTCAGGTTTAAAGGAATCGGGCTTTTATTGAAAGTTTGTTACAAGACGAGCATTTTTCCATAATCGGCAAATCATAACGGGTTAAGTCAAACAGAAATTTTCATGGGATTGAAATATATGCTTCGCCTGTAAACTATTCGATTTGAGATATTTTTGAAACCTATTAACACATTACATCTTTTATATTAAACATTATTGAAACGTTTAAGTCTCAAGCTAGCGCCCTTTCAGTCACGCTGGATTTAATCTCATAATTTAGGTTTGTCACTTGAACATTCTTATAAAGTTTGCGGATATTAATATTTCATCATTGCCTATGAATAAATATAGCTAAACAACGCAAGCCAAATCTTAAGCAGTTTTTTATTTTTTTATATTTTTTTATATATTTTTTTTTATTATTATTATTTTATTTTTTTTAAATTATTTAATAAAGGACATAAGGGAGCTAACCCGCGATCAGTGGTACAACTATGTCCGTTTTTTGGGCGGATTGCAGTGCCTCTGGTGGCCTATTTGTTTGCCCTTTGGGGCTTCTGCCCGTTGAGGACTCTGTCTCTTTCGGGTAATATATTTTTATTTGATGGGACTGATTACACCCGTCCACTCCACAGCCTATATTTATGCTCCATGTGCTGCTACTCTACTTGACAGAAATCGGCTTAACTTTTCAAGGGTCAGGCCCCGGGCGACAACAAAGAGGTTCTATTGATTATTTACACTGAGAGGGGAAAAAATTGATTATTTCATACGTTGTTGAGATAATAAATTAAAACAGGGCCGGAGAGCAGAGCAGTGGAAGGTCTTTAAAGACGTCTGTTAGATCTTGAGTGAACGTGGCCGAGTTTTATTACCCACGAGAATTGTTTATAAAATAAGATGGATAACTCAGTGAAATCATCATTGGTGCTTTCCGTTGATTAACCTCCCTATTCAGTACAGAAAAAAAAATACGAGACAATGAAATTTTTTTAATACAATTGAAATGGCGATAATAAAAACATTTTAAATTGAATAGTGTACATTCAATGAAAATGAAGATAAGAATCGTGAAATTATTAAAGTATCATTAAAACTCAATGCCCCCTTTTTACTTAACCCCCAATTTTCATTCCGGTACCAAAAAAAGTATGGAGATTTTGCCTGTCTCGATTAAATGATGAACAAAGACTTTTACTTTTGCTTCTTAAACAACTGAACTTCAATTTTCTTAAATTTTGTGGCATATTTAGCTCTAGATTGCGTCTTTTAATTTAAAAAAAACCCGTAAAAAAACAAGTTTTTCTGAAATTTTGATACATAGTTTTTATCATCGCCACGAAACTGCTTGCTAAATTTCAGCTCGCTAGCTTACGAGGAAGTGGGTTAAAAATCGATCCAAAGTATTGGCGACCGACAATCAAGCACGCAATCAAGGGTTCAAACAAACAGACATCACGAGTTAATATAAACGATTTAATAGAAAAATCCAGTAAAAAAACAAGTTTTTTACTATAAATCCTTTATGTACGAGAAGTAACTAAAAGAATGTTCATTATAATACGCAGCGCAAGACCATCCAAAAATACAAAATTGTAGTTGTGTCGTAAAACATGTTATAATATAATGCGCACCGATCAGGAATATGTTTATAAAAAGTGTTGTCAATAAAATACGCACCTTATTGCGCGACAGAAAGGTTGTTCAATATAATGCACACCCTTACACTCTATCTCAAAAAATAACATGATACATATGAATAAATAAAATAATCTAAAAAATCAATAATTTAATTACAGTACATGCGATCGATCTGAAATTTTGATACATAGTTTTTTATCATCGGTACGAAACTGCCTGCAAAAATTCAGCTCGCTAGCTTACGAGGAAGTGGGTTAAAAATCGATCCAAAGTTTTGGCGAGAGACAAGCAATCAAGCACACAAGCAAGCAAGCAACCAGACACCACGAGTTAATATAAAGGATTTAATTTTTTTTAAAACGTAAAAAACCAAGTTTTTCACTATAAATCCTTTATGTACTAGACGTAACTAAAAGAATGTTCATTATAATACGCAGCGCAAGACCATCCAAAAATACAAAATTGCAGTTGTGTCGTAAAACATGTTTAACATAATGCGCACCGATCACGAATATATTTATAAAAAGTGTTGTCATAAAATACGCACCTTATTGCGCGACAGAAAGGTTGTTCAATATAATACGCACCGCGACACTCTATCTCAAAAAATAACATGATACATAGGAATAAATAAAATAATCTAAAAATTCAATAATTTAAATTACAGTAAATGCGATCGATCTGAAATTTTGATACATAGTTTTTATCATCGCCACGAAACTGCCTGCTAAATTTCAGCTCGCTAGCTTACGAGGAAGTGGGTTAAAAATCGATCCAAAGTTTTGGCGACAGACAATCTAGCTTGGCGACAGACAAGCAAGCAAGCAACCAGACACCACGAATTAATATAAAGGATTTAAAAATACACGATAATTTGAGTGCATATTTGTTGCAATACAGGAGATAACAAATGTGAAAGACCAACTCGGTTCTACTCTCTTACCCCCCCCCCTGCCAATTTAACCCACTTCAATTATTTCTAACGAAAATAAATGTTCCATTACCAACCAACCTTTTAAACAAACTTCGAATTTCCTACTTGTAAGTTGTATGTATCACTTTTAAAAACATAAAAATTGACATAGTTGACATAATAATACGAATAATATAAAGCTGTGTGTGTGAGTTTTGTTTAAATGTTTGTATTTTTGTATCTTTGTTTGCTTGTATATGGTTTACGGATTCACGAGAAAACTAAACTATGAATCACGACAAAATCGTATAAAGCCGTTCCTTATGACCAGCAGAGGGTTTCAGGGTAGTTTTGGGAAGAAATAAATACAGAATGACTATGAGGGGTGTTCAGGTATAATAGTTATTTGTGGCGCATTCTTTGTTTTAATCTTCATTTAAAGTTTTACTTTTTAAGTGTTGCACTTTACATTAGCTCTTAAGGACGGACTACTGTGCGATATTTTTGTTCAGGCATTTAATACAAAAGTGTTAATTTTTTTAAATAGCATGTGATTTTTCCCCATCTTCCATATCAGTAGGGCCCACTATCAAATTTGTATCCTTCTTGCTCTTATGTATGTTAATGGGGTTTTGAATGTTATGTGAAGAGGATGCTTCCCAAGAGCCACTCATCGAGGGTACAAGAAACTTAGGCTTGCAGGGCAGGCGAGAATATACACAAATGTGTCAAGTGTTCTCGACTCAGTTGTTCCTTTGAAGCCTGCTCCAATCACTGATTGATCAGGGCAGGAGCGAGAATCTCCTGTTTTTTTGGACTTGTTTTTGTGTGTTGAATCCGTTCTCTGCCGCAACTTCTTTTCTGACTCAAGCGCCTCCTATCTTAATGAACTTCTCTCTGTCTACTCACCCACTCGACAGATACGCTCTTCAGTAGACACACGTGTTCACTCTGACACGCCCTAAAACTTATAAAATTTAGGCGAAAGGTCGTTCTCTTTTTGTGCCCCAAAACTATGAAATGCTCTACCATTACACATTCGCATTTTTCCTACTACTACAGCCTTCAAGACTGCACTAAAACACATCTCTTCAAACCTTATTTTCCAAATTAACAATCAAACATGTGTACCATAATATAATTTTTAAAAATTTGCAATATGATTTGAATGTTTTCAATTGAATGCATTTATAAACATATGTGTGTTGCTATTTTATGTGAAGCGCTGTGAGCCCAGTTGCTTTCTGGGGTACTGCACGCTGAAGTGAGTACAGTATCTTGTTACTGTGCACGTTCCTACGGAATTTTTTTTTAATCATGTTTTAATTTCTTCTTTTATAATTTCCAAAAGTGTACTTACTTGGCGAGATGTAATTGCCCCCCCCCAAATCCTGAGACACACGCAACAACAACAAAATCAAAACTTATTATTTCGACCCTACCTATAGATGTTTTCAAACTCGTATCAGGTGCATTCTGGGAGAAGAAAACCTGTACAAACGCTCAATGCTTTCCAGGTGCTGAAAATTTTCACAAACATATAATGTATAGCATTTCCCATTGAACGGAGCCTAATTGAACATTACGTGTTTTCTGCTGGCGGAGAATTGTTGATTATTCAAACAAACATTTAATGAGTTTATTCGGAGGTTTTGACGTTTTTATTGTTATATTAAAACAACAATCAAACATTTCTTTTAAAAATAAACGTGTGTGCGTATATGCACCGTAATGTCATAATATGTTGTATATAGCATATGAATGGTTTAAATTGAATGAATTAAAGATTACGTGAGTTACTATTTTTATGTAAAGCGCTGTGAGCCCAGTTGTTTGCTGAGATACTGCGCTATATAAATTATCAAATTATTATAATATATTTCTAGTCTTTTTTTGGGGGGGCTCTGCGTTCATATTTTCCAAATTGATCACATGTCAAGCAGGTTTATCGTATTAACCCATGTATGCTTTCAGATATCCGCCAGGATCTGGACACTGAGAAGAATGCGGAAGTGTAACAGCTCGGCAGCATACCTTGCCACGTTGGCCGTCTCCGACTCCATATTTTTAATTCTCATCGTTGGCCACGAGCTCCAGTACCCGTGGATGGTAGGAGCATTAGATTTGCAGGTCAGGAATATTCCAATAAACACGTTTAATCGTCTTTTTTTTGTTTTAAAAGAGAGCATGGATTAAGAACCGTCTGTTGTAAATTTGTGTAGTGGGCAAAGCTGAGGTTATTGAACAATTCAACAATTGAACAATTTTTGTATCTTTCAATTTATTGCATTTGTTCAGTGGCGTCGGTCCGGAAATAAGATTATTTTATGGGGTAACCCTTGAAAGGTGGCTGTTTGGTTTTCGGGGCAGTCAATAAATGACGTCACACGATTTTGTCCGATTTAACCCCCTCCCCCCTGGTCTCAATTCGTCACAAAAAATTGCGCCCCCCCCCCATAAAAGCCGTATTTTCTCTTTGAGCATGTTTCAAATCACTATTTTGTCATATATACGTGTGTATTTAGTGTAAGGCTGCAATCTATTATAGTAACACGCGTGAAGTCATGATAAACGTCATTAAATAAATTGTAAGCAATCAAATATTTAAGTTTAATTTTATTTAAAGTTGTTTGCTATGATGCGACGTCACAGTTCTTAAATACCCCCTACCCCTCGTCACACATTGTCACAAATTTTCTAACACACACTTTTTTTTTAGGTAATTGACGTCATTTATGGACGGCTCCTTTGGTCTTTTTTTCTTTTTGAAAGAATGATGTGGTAAAAATGGAAAAGAATGTAATTAAATTCAGTCATGCAATTAAAAAATATGTAACTGAAAATATGCAATACAATCACGCTATTAAAAACGTTAATTCTATTTCACAACACACCCAACCAGCACTGACTAATAGCAGTCGATTTTTTTATTTTTTTTTACATTTTCAAAATTCACTTTTCTCGAACTTATTTTTTTACATTTTCAAAATTCACTTTTCTCGACCTTATTCCTATTTCCAGAACATGGTAGTAATCTCTTTGAGCTTTCCTTGAAATATTGACTGAGACAGTAAAATATCTTTCATAACCTATTTATGGCTGTAACGTTGCATTTGACCAGAATTAAAATTTACGAAGAATAATCAATGTGGAGCAATGGTTGTGAAAAAGAAATACCACGTACATATTAAACATTGATTCTGGCGGCACGAGCGTCTTCTCTGTTATTAAAAAAAATCAAATTCTCATAAAAGACTAAAATTAGTTGTTTAAAGTTTATTTTGATTACAGGCGAGAGAATTATAGATTAGAGATGGAGAATCGATTTAAACATTGTATGAAGCATATTTTTAACATGGCAGTAGTTAGTGTTTATGGACTGGTCGTGTTGTGGGAAGTAGGACGTAGTCTGGATGTTGAGATAGAACACAAAATAAATGTTTCTTTATTACAATTTCAAATTGAATTTCGTTTTTATTGGAAACGATTATATAGAAAAATATCAAAAAATAATTTTTGTAGTTTTTTGGAAGTTCAAAAACCACTTTTAAAGGATTTTCAGAAAGACGGGGTTAGCAAGATATGAATCAAGTTAGTGAGTTTTTGCGCTCGCATGACAATAATGCAAAGTGTGTTCTTAAAAAAAAACATTATAAAATCATAGAGCAATGTTGAGAGATAAAGCGGATTAAAAATAAGCGGGCAGCTTCTTTCTATCACACTACACAAATTTAATGACTTTTTGTAAGATATTTTTAATGTTAGGATATTTTGAACAATATTTTTGTGTGTGTTAAAGAATCGAAAATGAAATAATCGTGGAATTTGTGTTGCATTAATGCACTATGTTTTCTATTCACAGGGCTGGTGTCAGATCTGGAATGTTCTTTCGATGACGTCTCAGTACATATCTCTCCTACTCGTGTTCGCCTTCACGGTAGAACGTTTCATTTCTGTGTGTCGGCCGTTTTCGTGTGAGAAGTTCTCCAAGAGGTCAAGGTCATCAAAAATCATCACCGCGATCTTGTGCGTTTCTTTCACACTCGCGCTTCCGCAGGCCGTCTTCTGGAACGTCAGTCCCGACATCGGCGAATGCGCCGTCCGCAGCATCAACACCACGGCCTACAACAACACCTACGTCATCTGGAACTGGACATCGGATCTGGTCATGTTCGGTGCTATACCCATCGTTGCCTTTATCCTGAACGTGTGCGTGCTCAGACAGATCAGAACTGTGGGGAAACTCTACGTCACCAGCGAGACGCTGCACAGACACGTGGGCGCCCGCTGCACCTCCACAACGGCCACGCTCATGTGGATCTCCTTCTACTTGATTTTCAGCAAACTGCCCGTGACAATCGTGTTTACCATGGAGTCCAGCGTCCCGTTCGGTGAAAACATGAGCCTCGAGGCCATGTCTACGGACCCCGTCTGGCAGAACTATTTGTCGTATTTCACCGTTCGGAAGATCATCATTGAGCTCGGTATGTCCCACCACGCGTGCAATATTTTCATCTATGCGGCTACCAGCAAGCAGTTCAGGAATCACCTCAAGTTTTTCCTCGTACAGCTGCTTTGGTGCAAGACGATGCCGCCCAAAAGTTCACCGTCACAGCCGACACGGCCCAGGCATCCGTGGGTGCACACCAAAGCTTGACCACCGAGTTGTGGTCATTCACTGGACTTTGAAGTGAAGAATCTTATATGCACTTTTAATAAATATGGAATGTTCTTGATGAAAGAGTTGCTTGGACGCGCGTGTCATTGCGTCAGCCATCGAGGGTCAGTTAATGACAGACTCTTGTATTAGGGTTAGTCAAAGTCCACTGATTACATCTTATACCAAAAAACCCAACAATGCCTGGTCCAGGGCAACTTTAATGGCTGGTCTTAAACCAACGTAACTGACCTGAGATTTCAATCAAACTTTGTAAATGTATATAACATCGGCCTTTGTTATGAATATGAATTTAATGAGGAAGACAATTCACACAAAAAATGCATTGTTTGCATTACTGGCTCCTGTAAATTTGTTGACAAATGTGCTACTTAATGTCATTGGAGTATGTAAACACATATAACTTCACATAAATGCTTTTATTTCTTAAATGTGTGAGGAAAAAATATGTTGATTTCATTGTTTTATATGAAAGATGATGGTATTTTGCTGATGGTAAACTATTGAATTTAGACAATCGGTTCGTGAAAACCAATTGGCATTTTATTGACTCATTAGCTTTTCAATCAATGCCAACTTTGTTACTTTCCCCATTTTATGTGTTTGTATACATCTCGCTTAAACACGCCATTAAACACATACACATGACCGATGGCACATAAAGTGGGTGAATTTATTATTTAATTACATAGCTCAATTTTCAACAACAAAAAAATTAAACAAAAAGCACCTATTAGGATAAAATAAATTTTATATAGTCTCAAACTATATTTATAGCTTTTAGATATTTAATATTTTACTTCACATTTTATTTAAACTCTCATGTTATACGTAATGGTAAAAAACAAGGTTTTTGTGTTAAAATTGAAAAGAATGTAACAAAATAAATGAATCTCATAATTTTAAAATATAATAATTTGAAATTTATCTTTAAAATGAAAAAGAAATCCATACCAATTTTTTTTAAACATCCCGTTTCGGGGTGGGATCTCATTCCCTGATGCCATCTCATTATTCCAAGGGATTCCATTCACAGTTTGGATCTCCTGCCTGGATGGGATAGTCTTCCCGTTAGATTGACATTTTCCGATGGGATCTGGGTCCTCGGTGGAATACTTTTTGTCAGTGGGATCACGTTCCAATACGATCCCGTTCCCCACTGAGATGGCTTCAGTTATGCCTATAGCATAGTTCATTAATTTTTTTTTCAAGATACAGAAAAATCTAGAATTATTTTATTAAACAACAAACTTCAATTCCCAGAAACTGGACCTTTAAAAATGTTCTGTTTAAAACTTGATACATCCATAATCTATGCTAAGGAATATTCTAAAATATAATGATAGAACTCCCACTCTGTATTGGCATGTTTTGTAACAAATTTGAATTCATATCCCTCGGGTATTTGAAATGTGGATCATCATATTTGTTAACTTTAATGTTGGTCTTCATCTATCCATCCATGTGCTAAGCGTTGACCGATGCTTGAAATTAAATTTATATTCAAACAAACACACGAAATTTTGACTTCCTACCCCAAACGGTATATTTTGTAGATTTCAAATTAATCAGTATATAACACAGAATATTGATGTATATGTGTGCCTAGATTCAAAATGATGTATAAGAGTATCAAAGAAAATAATTAAATTATAGGAACACAGTTTTCTAGGATAATTTTCAACGTCGTTTAGATCTTTATTAAGCTAAATGTTTACCCCCGAACTATCACACACGCGCACACACATAAACAAGCAGAGAGCAAGAGGAAAAAGTGTGTGGAGGGGGAGGGCTTCATGTATACAGCGTTGAGCTTCAATGTAATCAAAAGTGGTGCAAATAAAGTTGTCTTCTTTTAATATGATAAAGCCATGTAACATTGCTCTGCACGTAACATATTCGAAACGTTTAAAAAAAGGAACTTTAGAAACACTAACAACATGTTTATGTGCACCATTTCACGTACCAATCTTACCAATAACTTCAATGACAATGTGCCCCATTACACGTTCCCACTCTTACCAACAACTTCAATGACAATGTGCCCCATTACACGTACCCACTCTTACCAACAACTTCAATGACAATGTGCCCCATTACACGTACCCACTCTTACCAACAGCTTCAATGACAATGTGCCCCATTACACGTACCCACTCTTACTAACAATTTCAATGACAATGTGCCCCATTACACGTACCCACTCTTACCAACAACTTTCATGTGCACCATTACACGTACCCACTCTTACCAACAACTTTCATGTGCACCATTACACGTACCCACTCTTACCAACAACTTTCATGTGCACCATTACACGTACCCACTCTTACCAACAACTTTCATGTGCACCATTACACGTTCCCACTCTTACCAACAACTTTCATGTGCACCATTACACGTACCCCCTCTTACCAACTTTCATGTGCACCATTACACGTTCCAACGTTGCTGAACGTGACGTAAGTCATTTACTCAGGGATTCAGTTATGTGACTTTAGGGTTTGATATCAGAAACGTAAATAATTAAATCAATATGTTCTAAAAGTATTGACTTGTTGTGTATCTTAATAGTAAATGATAGCGAGAATAAGCTAAAGATGCTGATCACACTAATTTGTGTTAGTCTCCAGGTGTAAAGAAAATTATATTAACAAAAACTGGTTTTCCAATCATGATGCCTATGCAATCTTGGTGAAGATAATATCTCCCAAACGTTCATGTTTTATTTATTCCGCGCCCCTATTTTATCTTTCTCTCTCACTCTCTCTCAATCTATCTCCCTCTCACTCTCAATCTTCTCATATTCTCCATTTTCTCTCTCTCTCTCTCTCCACCCCCCCCCTCCCAAAGATGTCATATTTCTGACGCAAGATGTTAAGACAATGTTAGAGTATTAATTTCCTATCTTTCTTTATATGTTGAAGTTACTTAAATTTAGATCTTTTTATTTGTGCTTCGTGAATTTATTTTAATTCATAAACCTTCTAACTTCTATTTAACTTAAGGTATTACCATAATGTATGTCGGAAATTCACAGCGTCGTTTCGTTTTAAAGTTATTATTTGTAGTAAAGAATAGATATAACGAATAAAAATACAAGTCTGGGCAAGTTTATCAATTTATCCTGAAAAATCTTCAAATGTTTTTAATTTTTTAGGATGGGGAATGGCGATGATTCCTTGAATTCATATTTATATTAATAAACGTATGTATATATAATATATATATATATATATATAATATATATATATATATATATATATATATATATATATATATATATATATATATATATATATATATATATATATATATTTATTTTATTTAT
The DNA here is from genome assembly GCA_944989445.1 of Ampullaceana balthica. Taxonomy (NCBI): domain Eukaryota; kingdom Metazoa; phylum Mollusca; class Gastropoda; family Lymnaeidae; genus Ampullaceana; species Ampullaceana balthica. Next base: position 29,875 of record CALYLW010001997.1, read on the forward strand.
ATATATATATGTGTGTGTGTGTGTGTGATTACAGTTTTTATGTTAATATAATTATGTTGATTTTAGAATTGTTTTGATGTGAGTTTGTTGGAAGAAAATTTTCTAATCTTTGTTACGTGATAGATTTTTTAGACAAATGTAAACTTGCTCGCACTGATGTCTTCTTTCCAAAGTCAAGTATCTTATTCAATTTATTTGAGAATGTCCGGTTATGGTAGGATCAGGGCTATTGCCATGGGCGCCCGCAGAAAATTTTCTAGGGGGGGGCAAAATATTTTTAGTAATGTTTTAATGTAGTTTTAATTTACTGTAGCGTATATGTATTGTAAACGAACGGACTGGGCACTGTAGTAATGAAGGGCATACATTAGTACCAAAGTTGTTATTTACACAATGTATGCAAGTATATAACGAAACATAATTTTAAAATAAAATTTATTCTTTAAACAAGAACTGGAGTCGTCTGTTATCCCTGCCAAACATATCTACAATTTTGTCCATAAAGTCTTTTTTGTTGCCGTTCACTTTGTCTCTGTGTACGCTTAACATGCACAACCCAGACAGACGTTCATCTGACATTGTAGATCTAAGCCATGTTTTTACACGACGTAATGTGCTGAACGACCGCTCCACAGTACATGTTGTTGCTGGTAATGTTAGCAAAACTAGTAAGGCATACCTGACAGCCGGATAAAACTTTGTAAACGGTAACAAGTCGAGGAAATCTTGGCTACTTTTGTATTCTCGCGTTTTCCAAAAATCAAACCAACTCAAGGCTTCACTTTCAAAATTATCAATGTGGTATACCTGATTAATAGTAGACATTGTATCCTTAAACTGTTGACGATTCAATTTGTACAATTTCGAAGGGTGTAGCAACGTTAAGTTAAATTGTGCACTGTTGGCGTCACAAAATCGACTCTCAATTGAGCTAATTAGAGAATCCAAGTATGGAATGTAAACTGTTTGTCTGAAGTACTCCTCAACACTTGTGGTTTCTGGATTACTTCGATGCTTTTGTCTTCCACACTGTCTTGGGATAATCAGTTCAATATCCACCTTCTGTGCGATTTGTACTGTTTTCTCAAAAATATCCCTGAAATAGTTATCGGAATCACCTCGGTGAAGTTTTATTACACTGAGCAGGTTTTGAACTTGCAGTTGGACTTCTGGAAGATCAACTTGAACAGCTTGAAGAGCCTGAGTAACTGGTTCCAGTATGGCAGAGTACTGCGAAATAATATTGAGACAAAATAAAAACGTGCTGGACTTTGATGAACAATATAATTGATGTGCAGCCTGTCGTGTATTTCCATTTGCATGCAATGAAAATTCTTCCAGTTGACAATAAATATCTTCAAATTTACTAGAAAAAATCCGAATACTTTTATACTTGCTTGTCCATCTTGTCTCACACAGCAGAGGAATATTTGGAACAGAGGACCTCCTTTTTGGACTTTCACGAAAAAATGTAATAATTGCTTTGATAGTACCAATAGTATTTCGTATCACTGCAACATTATTAAGATCATTTACTACGAGATTCAGTCTATGCGAGGCACAGTGAACAAAGGCAGCCTTGGGGTAAATACTTCGAATTTTTGCCTGAACACCATTTTCTTTCCCGGCCATTGTAGAGCATCCATCATAACCTTGACCCAGCAGATTATTAAGGAGAAGACCAAATGTTTTGCAATGTTCAATAATACAATCAGATATCGTGGCGGCGTCCATATCTTTCAGAGGAGAAAATCCAAGGAATTCCTCACGAATCATAGCCTGCTCACTAGACGTATCTACAAACCGGACTCCCAGTGATAATTGTTCTGTTCCTGAGATATCTGCTGTTTCATCGGCTATGATCGAGAATCCAACAGCATTGTTGGCAGCTTTTACAATGTCTTCTCGCAGAGCTTGTTCAGACATGTTGATCAAATCATTCTGAGTTCGGTGTGATGTGTAACGTGCATTTTCAGCAGCTGTATCAAAATGGTTTTTTAAAATACTGTCTCCTCCCTCAATTCGATAAGCATAAAGTTGTTCGGCATTTCCTTTGGTGCTATTTTTCCCACGAATTGCCAAATCGTTTGTTCCGCAAAATAAGATTGTTGAAATAATAGGATACAGTTTCTTTCTGTTTTCTTCAATAATTCGTTTTACTGAATTATCTACCTGACAAATAATAACCTTATTTGGATCTCTAATGGTTGACGTGAAGTGTTCAGCATCTTGTTGAGACCCACGATGCCATGCTGAGCTGATATGGTTTCTTGCACATTCATTAAAATCTTTGTACTTTGTGCAAGGAGTAGTAATAAAGGCACCTTGAATTCCTCTTTGAACTGGTTGCGGAAATAAAACACAGAAAATGCAAAAGGCACCTTTTAACCTTGGTGAATATGATAACCATGGACTATACTTTGTCAGCCAAGATTCCCTGAAACAACGTTTTCCACTTCCAGATATGTCACCTTCAAAATCATATGACTGTTGAGGCTTGTATGGATCAGTTAGCAAACGATACTTAAGATCGACAGCAATCTTCGTAGTAGATTTTACATAGTTTCCAATGTCATATGTTAACATAGTATCTCTACTTTCAAGCTTGTCAGGGTCTGGTTCTGGTGGTAGCGTTGCTGCTCCAGATGAACAAGCAACAGTGTCCGTTTTCCGTTTTTTGCAGACAGGAGTTAACGTTATGTCTTCTACATCTGGAATCGATTGCTGTGGCTGTGTGAGAGGTTTTAAAAATTTCCGGATATCCATGACGCCTAAAAGTAAACTGTTTATTGCAATAACTTCTTTGCTTTGGTACACACAGTTATTGATGTATAAGTTCTTGAACTAACACAGGAAACATATTATACAGTTATGCTACCGTCTATGCCCTACTGACGACTATCTCTACAGCACTGTCCTAAGTGTCTTACATGTCGCACCTAAATGCTGTCTCTAAAATGTTCTCCCTAAATGTTCTCTTCCTTATATAGTCGGCGAGCCGTAAGGTGTTTGATCCGGTCCAGCAGTATTGTCATATACTCTAATCTGTATAAGTCATTTCCGGTCATTGTTAGGAGGAATTCGGAAGGCCTCACATCCGGCAGCCAAATACACAACATTGTGCTGGGCTGGGGGCGGTATTGTTTAGAGAACCGATAATTTTCACCTCTGCCCGACGCATTCCAAGCTCCACCACAATAGTGTGGTGGGCTGCAGGGGGGATGGCTGTGGAAGCTTTTACTTCCGAGTCCAATAAATTTCTGGAGCCGGATGTCCTCACTTCCGAATTCCTGTCAGTCATCAGTAATCCAACACCCCAGGTACCGTCACCGGGAGTGAACAGAGGGCCCTTTGTTGCATGCGTGAGAAAGGGGGAGGGGAGCACAGTGGCTGGCGCTCCCCATGTATGTTTTTGGGGGCACACGGCCACATCCATAATAAAAATACTTATGTTCAAAACAACGTTTGACTCACAACATACGGTTGTACATAAAATAATTAATATTGTAGAGAACCTGTTGGTATGTGGGTGTATTGGGCCTCATTACTACTGGTTGGACTAAACTCTCTGCTTTCACTCAATTCAAACACCAAGACTGTAAGACTACATGAAGACTTATTATTTCCTCTTTATTGCCTCACTCCTTGATTCCGCTGCTGTCTCAATTCCGAAGCGGACGGCTGACCTTTAGATAACAGAGTCTACATTAAGCACCTCTGGGCGTCTGGACGCGGTTCGGTCTATTCATCTATCCAAGCTACCGCATGGGGCAGTTCACACATCTTGGTCAGTCCTGACCAGACTAAAAGTCCTTGCCAGCAACAGCAATCTTTGATTTAAAGACCGTTTAACTGCCCTAATTCTCTACAATATAGAAAATATAAACATAATTACCCAGTAAAACGAAATCAGCATCAGCTTAGATACTTTCTGTTTATTTTCTCTTTACTTTAATAAATTTGTTGTCTATTATTGTCAATTTTTTTTTAATCCATCAATCCAGGGGGGGGCAAGCGCCCCCCCTTGCCCCCCCCTGCGGGCGCCCATGGCTATTGCACAATTGTAAATTCTTTCGATTCTAAAATAACACCCAAAAAATGAAAACATTGGAAGGATTTTATGACACATTATTTTTTTCTTCTTCATTTTTTCAACTCACGTCACGTTTTATCAGACCAATGGGTGAAGGTGGGTGGGGTTACTAGGGTATTTATCCATTCGTACAACACGTTATTACTTATACTTTATACGGACAATGAATGAATACGTCTCCCTTTGTTTACTGAAGGCGGGACCTCAACGAACATTATCCGCACATGCATTATAATAAAGAAAAGATTCCATACTTGCTGTTGAAATGAATCTCACAAATATCGTGGTGACGCATATCACAGTGAAAACTTTTTATTTAAAAAATGGTTTGCTCAGAGTCAGCCTCGTTTGTGATTTCAATCGGAAGATAACCATATCAAATCGAAAGATAATCTCCCAAAATTCCTAACAACATGATTTAAAATAATTTTAATTATTTTTTAACATCTATTGTCATCAGAGATTAAAATAATTGGTCGAGTTATTCGGAAGTTGATTTAATTTAGCCAAGTTTCCGGTTAAAGACAGAAAGACGAGTAAGGGAGTTAAATAAAGATTGGAGTTTTTATTTTAAAAAATTTAAGCCTTTTAATCGAGTGTCTTCGAATTTCATGGCCATTTTTTTTTAAATGACATCAATTTTTTCCTCGCAATAATTTTGTTTAAATTTTACTCATAATATTTAGGTCTCACACAGTGTTTTAAATGATATTTTAAATTTGTTCGACTCGGTCGAACACGCACGCGCGCAACCACCCAACCACCCACCCACTTACCCACACACACCTACAAACACAACATACTTACAAAAAGATGTATGCAAATTTTTATATTTTCATATTTATGTGTGTGTCGTGCGTGCGTTCGCGCGCGCGCGCGTGACGGATGTACTGCCCTGCACCCCGTTTTCAACCCGTTAGTTCTGATTAGCCTCTAATCATTAAGAGATAATTATGAAGTAAATTCAAACATGAACATCTTTAGAGGTAGCAATATTTGCTGTATTGCCACATAAATAATTTACTATACATCTTTAATTACAAAAAACATCTGCACACTTTCTAAAGAGATCAATGAATGGTTTTTTTAAAAAAATATAATCGTCCTTTCCTTGAATTCAGAAATTGTCTACCGGTATATTTAACAGTGGGCGGGTGGGAGGTCGTTCACGCAGGTGTAACAGAAAAAACGCCCTGGGCCGCCCCTGGGGACCTCTGGGAAGTGTTGCAGGAGAGGGAGCAGTCACGCAAACTGAAGATTCTCTTGTCAGGTGATCGGTTTCCTTACGGTCGGCCACAAACTGACGAGGTTTCAAAATGTTGGCTTGACTTCAATTAGTGTTGTACTTTTCGTACTTTAAAAAAAACAAGAAAAAAAATTAGAATCTAAACGTCTAGGTCAAGGGCAGCTGTCCAAGTCAAATATAACTACTCTACAAATCATTAATCGATCCTAATAAACGTAATCGTTCCTGAATTTACAAAGATATCCATATTCCTCATTCAAAAAAGATATCGCTGTTCAGCGTTTAAAAAAATATATTTGTGTAAATAGTTCAAAAGACAAAAATATCCCTGTTCATTATTTCAACGTTTTTATTAACTTGCTTTCGTGTCCACAATTTGTCAAATTTGCCAACGTAAAATTCAACCACTTCTGATGGGTCTAGAGAGCTCAAAATTTGACCACAGATAGATCTTGGATGACAAGGCATTGTATTAAAATTTCAGATCGATTGAATGTACCGTAATTAAATTATTTCATTTTTTAGTTTTTCTCTATATAAGTATCTCTTATCCGTCTGCTATTTCTTTCACGTGCCAACTCAGTTAACCCCGTGACCTCATCCCCGTGATGTTAAAACGTTGGGCGGCGCTTTTGAGGTGTTCGGTATAATAAATAGAGGTAAAAATAATAAAACGATTTTTAAAAGGGGAGTTGAAAGAAGAAAATTGAATAAGAAAGCAGTCTTAATATGAATTAGTGTAGTGTTTTCAATTACTAATAAGCGTTGATGTTCGTCCATATGTTTGTGTTTGTTTGTGTTGGGTCTAAAATGCCTCACCTCCACGCGCCTAGACATGACAATCCATTAACATATGGAAACCAAGTAGGCAATTTTGTATTTAATGAATTTTCTTATGTACAATAAAAGTAATATATACTCTATGATTTTACACTTAAACTAAAAAGAATAAAATAAATATATACAAAAAAAAAGATTTTTAAAAACAACGTTTTTATAAGTGGACTAAAAAGAAGAAAATGATTTTAAAGATATAAGTTCAAGTACTTTAATATGACTAAAAACGTTGGGCGGGTGTTTGGTATAAAAAATAAAGATTTATAATTGAGAAGGCAAAAGAGGGATCTATAAGTGAGAGAATGAGTGAACTGCATATGTAACACCTCATAAGCGCCAACCGCACGTTTTTAGTCATATTAAATTAAAGTACTTGAACTTATAAATTTAAAATTATTTTCTTCTTTTAAGTCCCTTTATAAAAACGTTGTTTTTAAAAATCTTTTTTATATCTATTTTTTTTTAATAAATAGATGTAATAAAACAAACCCGTAAAAACAAAGTTTTTGACTATAAATCCCTTATATATGAGACATAACTAACAGTATTGATTATTTTCAAACATTTACAGACTGAATCTGTCTTAACTCAAGTTTGCTTCATAACCCTGAGGAGGGTGAGAGGGGAAAAATCTGGTCACCGATTCGCTTGACCGAGCTCAGCGTGAGACGTAAAATGTAAACAAAAGTGCCCCGGCGCTTCGACGGGTCGCCTCAACGCGTCAACTCAAAATTTCACGTGGCAAAAAAACAATAACAAACCGTGAATTTGAATTACATACCGGTTGAAAATGGCTTCTACTTCCGCAGCATTTTCTTGCCTATTGGCATCATTCTATAAAAAACAAACCCGTAAAAACAAAGTTTTTGACTATAAATCCATTATATATGAGACATAACTAAAAGTATTGATTATGTACAAACGCGACAAATATTTACAGACTGAATCTGTCTTTACTCCCCTTTGTTTTTAACCCGGGGGGTGGGGGTGGGAGAGGGGAAAGGTCTTGTCACCGATCGCTGGGCCGAGCTCAGCGTGACACGCAAAATGTAAACAAAAGCACGCCGGTACACCTGGTTAAAACACGAGATGTGTTTACCTGTGGCTGGGGTGAAGTCAAGTGACCCTTAAAATGTAAACGATAGCGACCGCTACATATAGTTTATATAGAAAAACTAAAATGCATAAATTTAATAACTGTACGTTCGATCGATCTGAAGTTTTGATACGATCTATTGTTAGGTGACACGGGTCCGTGGGCCAAATGTCAGCTCGATGCCTTCACGGGAAGTGGGTCATTTTTTACTTTTGTTTTTCCGCGGTGCCCGCCCAAGACAGAGAGACAGACAGAGACAGAGAGAGAGAGAGAGAGACGGCGGTGAAGTTAATATAAGGGATTTAATAAAACAAACCCGTAAAAACAAAGTTTTTGACTATAAATCCCTTATATATGAGACATAACTAAAAGTATTGATTATGTTCAAACGCTACAAATATTTACAGACTGAATCTGTCTTAACTCAACTTTGCTTTTAACCCGGGTGGGAGGGGAGGGGGTGGGAGAGGGGAAAGGTCTTGTCACCGATCGCTGGATCGAGCTCAGCGTGACACGCAAAATGTAAACAAAAGCACGCCGGTACACCTGATTTCAACACGAGATGTGTTCACCTGTGGCTGGGGTGAAATCAAGTGACCCGTAAAATGTAAACGATAACGACCGCTACATATAGTTTATATAGAAAAACTAAAATGCATTAATTTAATAACTGTACGTTCGATCGATCTGATGTTTTGATACGATGCATTGTTAGCTGACACGGGTCCGTGTGCCAAATTTCAGCTCGATGGCTTCACGGGAAGTGGGTCATTTTTTACTTCTGTTTTTCCGCGGTGCCCGCCCAAGACAGACAGACAGACAGACAGGACAGACAGACAGGACAGACAGACAGGACAGGACAGGACGGACAGGAGGGACAGAAGGGACAGGAGGGAGAGAGAGAGAGAGAGAGAGAGAGAGAGAGAGAGAGAGAAATAGAGAGAGAGAGAGAGAGAGAGAGAGAGAGAGAGAGAGAGAGAGAGAGAGAGAGAGAGAGAGAGAGAGAGAGAGAGAAAATATTGTTAAATGAGAACTGCTGCAAATCTTCTTTAGATTTCGCATCTCCCCGTGTCAATAAACTGAATAGATTTGTGCACGCCGTGTGGCATAACAGAGAAAGTATTGAAAAGTAAATATGCTTTGATTGCGCTGTGTTCAAAACAATAAACGAAATAATTACTTATTACTTACAAACGTTAAAAAGCAACAGCCGGTGCATTATTCAAAACACAACACACAAAGGTGGCATTTGAAACTACCAGTTCAAGAATTACATTGTGGTACCTGTATTTCAGATATTTGTAATGAAGAATGTATTTGGATTTGATTTTTGATTTATATGGTTTCAAAAGCCCATTTTAAAATTGAAGTAAATGTAAAATAATAAACATTAAAAACACTTTTTAAAAACTAGTCTTTTATTAAAAATGCACTAATTTTCTACTTTTTAGTCTACGCAATTTACAGTAAGTGCAAAGCCAACTTACCTTTTGACTATAAATCCCTTATATATGAGACATACCTAAAAGTAGTGATTATGTTTAAACGCGACATTTACAGACTAAAACACAATTATCTCCCCTGGTTTTAAAACCTGGCGCAAGGACGGTAATAGGTGTGAACATACACGGTCGTCGTCAACGCGTGAACTGAGCACGTGAAAGAATCATAAACAAATGTTCGGATAGTCCGCTTAAACTTACAAAGCGAATTAATATAAGACTAGTAATAATAATGATTAAAAGTTATTAGAAATGTGTTTCAAAATATTATTGCTAATCATATCACTGGATTAAAAGTCATTCCGTAAAACCGTTTTTACGATTCGGTTCGTGTACTTAGAATCGCCCGACCTCATAACATCGAATTATAATTTGTTTTCAGTAACAGTAACAGCGAAAATCTTTGTGATTTCAGAATTAAGATAAATATAAGTAACATTATAGCTTGATTGATCGAGCATGTTAAAAGGTTGTTGTTGTTTTTTCTAACTTAATTATGGTGATGCGTAATTTCGGACTCATTAACTTTACACTCATAATGAAGCACACACTTTGATGGGTTACACCTGTGGAAAATTTAATCGTAATTGTTTACCTTCTAAAGAAATTCTGCTAGTCCGATCGGTGTGTGTATTGAAAATATGCAATAATTCCATTAGGAATCACTCACGAGATGGTGTCACCCGGTTTTGGTCCGATCCCCAGGGTTGTTAACAATACTAAAAAAAATTATTGGCAATACCAATACCAATACTGCCTGTAAAATCTATTGGCAATACCAATACCAATACAATTTTAAAACCAGTATTGCAATACCAATACCAATATTTATTTATTATTGCCTTACCAATACCAATATTTGGGTCATTCGACGAATAAAACGCAAATACGTAATTCATCGCTCTATATCACTTACATCGATAAACGATAACAACATTTTTGGCTAATTTAGACAATGTATTTTTAACCAAATTTTGTTCAATAGTTAACACTTGCTTCATCAGTTTTCCTCAAAGCATTCAAAAGTCTTTGACAACATATTAAATAAGTCGGCATACCTTAACGTCCTTAAGCAACAAGATTTTTAATATGTATACTGTACACATATTGTGAATGAATGAATGGATGGATGGATGAATGAATGGATGAATGAAGCAAATGACTGTCATAGAAAAGCAAATGATACATAAACGGTTAAACATCATACTATAGTAAAAACAGTCAGACCGAGTCAGTGGATTGCATCACATCTGGAAAACTAACGATGAACGATGAATTTTAGTAGAGTTCACAGGGTAACGCCACCTATTTGGCCGTTACCACTTAGCCAGGCGAAGAAAAGTAACCATTTCAAAATGCGCACTGCTCAGTCGTGAACGAAGAGGGGAAAATACTCGTCCTCCTAATGAAAACAACCTTTCAACAGCAGCGCTTGAAGGAAGTCCTGTATTCAGGTCTATGTATATTTTACGGATATGTGGATAGGCATCCAATGATGCAATACTGTCTGAAGTGTCTGCCAAGTAATTATTAATTTCTTGATTCACATCAGGTGAATCATTCACACGATGTCGTCTGGCTGACAATCCAGCGAAGAAGTCTGGCTGATTTTTGTACCATCGCAGCAGCCGATGTTGCTTTCTGATCATCAGTAGGAGCAACCAACAGTGATTGTGAAACGCGTCTCTTCAGTGCTTCAATAAGATGCGAACGCTGTAAATCATCATCTATCCAGTCCAACTTGAATTTGGGATGTACAACGGATGCCAGCTGAGCATCAATGCTGTCAAACATGTTTGAAAATCTTCTATCGATGGCATTCAAAAGACATGAAGCTAATGGAGATTTGATTTGATTTCTATTATCATTCATTTCATTGATCAGTCTCATTCAAAAATTGTTTGGCAATGTCACTCGCAAGATGGCGACACCAAAGAAAAATTTATTATATTCAGCTTTATTCACAACCAATGTTGTAGAGAATTTATTGAATATTGCTTTTAGTATTGGTTAAAAATCAATACCAATATCAAAAATAATTATTGGCAATACCAATACCAATATCAAATTTCAAGAAGTATTGCAATATCGTCCCAATACTTAAAAAAGTATTGGCAATACTACCAATACCAATACAATATTGCAATATTAACAACCCTGCCGATCCCCCACCCCCACCAACTACGTCACTGCCACATTTGATATGAGATGAGATCCCAGTTGTCGACTATGTGATGACGCGAGGGAGACGGTTGAACATGTGTTGAACGCATGCCCGGCCATTTTAAAAAAAAACAAAAAAACAATGTGCCTGTTATGATGGTTTAAGCTCAACCCCACCTGGGGTTCTTAAACTGGGATGCGTGAGGCATTGTCGCGGGTTGGTTTGGCTGTGTGTTCATCATTAGTTGGTAAAGCTAAACAATACCCTTTATACAGACACCTCAGAAAAAATACGGGGACAAAATAGACTTTCTACAATTTATCAAATCTACAATTCTGGGGAAGAGAACACATCGAGGCAGACTTTTCTCAAGCCCAGGAAAGAAATCTATCATTTGACTCGCTTAACATGTGTTCTGTCGGTACGCCCCTGGCCGGCAGTGATCTTGTCTGGAAACTGACGCTACTAACCTACTTCTACACTAAATACAGGAAGTAAAGTGAATAGTCTTTACGAAACACAGACACGGGTTTCTTAAAATATACACCAGACTTCCGGATGGCCACAGATTCTGACTAGAATCTTTCTTTCATTCATTACAAGACAAGGTTTTACAATATAATCCTGACTTTTTTTCCGGCAGATCAGACGGATTTCGCACCTGCTGTAGCCCCTGTAGCCCACCTGTGGGGCTGCGCGTAACATGTGCAGTGATATATAGATAGATATAAATTATATATATATATTTGATATATATATATATATATATATATATATATATATATATATATACACACATACATGTATCTCTATACATATAAGACGCATTTGTTGTCCGTTTGTCTGTTCCCTAATAACTCAAGATCCAGACAACCAAATAACGTGAAATTTGGTACACATTCACAAAATTACATGGAAAACATTTCTTAAACAGGTTTCGTGCCATATATATAAGATACTGGGGGCCGGGGGCCCAAAATGTCGTTTTTTCCTTATATGAGCTTTATAAAAAATATATATAAAATCCTATTTCCCGTGTGGGTAGAAGCATGAAACTTTCGGGGACACTCTTATGACGATTATTGGCGAAAAATAATTTTAAAAATTTTCACTCATGGGTGGCCGGGGACCCAAAACCGTTTTTTTTCCTTATATGGGTTATATAAAACTGAATCAACACTAATTCCTCATCTTTCTTTGTAGGTAGAAACATGAACTTTGGAAAGTTTGAGTACCCTCCCGCGATGGTAGCATTCGAAAAAAAATTATCACTAACTGGGGAGCCGGGGGCCCAAATGTTATACATATAAGACGCATTTGTTGTCTGTTTGTCTGTTCCCTAATAACTCAAGATCCACACAACCAAATAACGTGAAATTTGGTACACATTCACAAAATTACATGGGAAAAAGTTCTTAAACAGGTTTCGTTCCATATATATAAGATACTGGGGACTGGGCCCCAAAATGTAGTTTTTTCCTTATATGAGTTTTATTTTAAAAAAAAATTATCCTATTTCCCGTGTAGGTAGAAGCATGAAACTTTCGGTGGTTGTTAAGTATCATTTGGCGATGGTAACAGGTAAAAAAAAGTACATAAATTATCACTCAGTCTCTTGGGATTGCTGGTATAGACTTGCAGACACCTTGCTTTTCTCATGGACAATTGTATGTAGCCGGCTCCAGAGTTTGCAAAGAGTAAAATCTTTTTGTACACACTCCAAATGGAACTGCCAAAATGTTATCTATCACATTGCTTTAAGTTAAATGTACCCTTTTATTGCATGCAAATAAACAGTTTTGTAAGCTTCTACAGAAAACCTTATTTTAAACCCTGGAAAAAGCCGGGTACTTGCCCCTAGTATATATATATATATAACTCACTTAAAAATACAATTTTAACAAGTAACGTTCAGTTCGTGGTAACCTACTTTGCGTACGTTTTAAGAATAAAGAAAATGACAAGTTTCAAATTGACCGTAACAGTTGACAGTCAATTAATTTCAGTCAAAATTTATTTTAACTGTGAGGAAATTTTCAATGTATTTCTTTGGTTTTTTCAAACATTTCATTACTTATAATAATTTAAATTTAATGGAATACCGTATTTTGATGACTGGGTGAGTTGACAGAGGGAGGTAGGGAGAAAGAGGGGAGGCATGATAGATAAGTCAATTTATTGATGAGATTGACAGAGCAGAAGGGAGAGCGGTAGGAGATGTTGGGTAATAAGGTGTAAGTTTACGCTTGTTCTGTCCATTTTTTAAAAAAAACTATGGGCTCTTTTTAAAGTTTTTTTTCCCCCTCTAATCGTTCATATAACTTGCCATTTAGAAATTTGGTCTACGAGTTGAGCAAAGTCATGAAATTCTGGTGCGAGGAAAGAAGCTGTGGGTTGAGTGGACATCATGCTAGAACTAAAACGGTGAAAATCAATCCTAAAAATGTTTTCTCTAAGATTTGTTTAAGCATCATGGAAATAATAGAAGATAATGTGTTAGATGGACCAGTGGTCTGTGTTAGATGGACCAGTGGTCTGTGTTAGATGGAACAGTGGTCTGTGTTAGATGGACCAGTGGTCTGTGTTAGATGGACCAGTGGTCTGTGTTAGATGGACCAGTGGTCTGTGTTAGATGGACCAGTGGTCGAGGTTTGATGAATTTACTTTTTGGGGAGGGCCTGAAAACTGTAGGTACCTCCCGGAGCTTCAAAAGCAACACACGTAAAGCATAATTATATAAATATAATGGTTCCTTAAGACTAATTCTCATTTACTGTTAAATCTTTTATTTTAAGATTGCTTAAAAATTTAGTATAAGTTAAGTTATTGTAATTTTTAACAAGACAATTTATTGCCAGTAAAAAAACAAATATTTATTATGGGCAAGGATCAATAATTAGAATGTTTGATTTTTGTACATTTTCAAACTAGTAAGTAAAATAATGACACATTTACTGACATTAAGTACCTTATGTTGAATGCAAATGGTCTAACAAAATCCTAGTTATGAAATTAATCGAATAATAAGGAAATGATAAAGATGGAAAAGACAGTGTTATTGCCAAGTCTTTCTTTTCATTCTCTTTAAAAATTAATACGTATGTGGAACTGCATAAAGTGTGAAGTAAATAGATGGTGGAACCAAATTGTAGGCTTTCAAAAAAAAGACAAGAGCATTTAATGGACTTATTGGCTTAACACCTTTTTCAGCAGACAAATAGAAAGAAACATTATTATGGTTTGAAATTGAAAAAATAAGGTTATATCCAGATTGAAATGTACTTTCTCAGGTTTCAGCAATGTACAGTCAACCCATTTTATGTATTTCCACTAAATGGAATATTTTTAGTAAAATCAAGATCAAATATTCACTGAAATATAATTTAAAATATCTCAGATATTTTTTTAGTAAAGAACAAATTCATTTAAAGAGCCTTGAGGAATTTAACCAGGAGACTTACTATTAAATTCCATAGAAAAATGTACACCCTATTTAATTAAATAAGAAATAGAAAAAATTATCGCTTGACAAGAACAAAAAAAATCATAATAGTTTAGTAGCATTAATTTAGGAAATTATAATCTATTAAATTCAACAAAAAAGAATTAATAATAATATCAGAACTGACCTTTGTTAACATTTTTGTGAATAATGACATTTACAGTTTATACACTGATAAAATATTTCACAGATTGATGCATTAAAAATGTATAACATAAATATTTTTATAGTTATAAATGTACAAAAATCCTTAAAGCTAAGCACTTGTCATTTTCTTCCAGGAACTGCTTCATTGTTGACTTAAGAAATTTATTTCCTCATAAATTGTCATGATGAAACTATCACTCAATTGCATTTAACATCCAAGGAATTTTCAGGAAATTTTGAGTATAAATATTCTGAACACAAAATCACATTTCTGCTTTAAATATTTATTTCAAAATTAATATGTCTAAATCTTTCCTTTTCATGTCTTGATATCTATCAGATTCAGATATTTATAGCTCATCTGCAGCTAAGATTGTGGACAGATTATTTGTTCTGGCTTATTTCGGATTTCCAATATTAAATAAATCAAACTGACGATTTGCCAGTATTTTTGTTTTTCTTTTTAAATCCTAAATCAGGAACATGCCAAGAATTTTCTGTAAAGTCATTAATAGAAGAAAAGAAGTAGAAAAAAAAAGGGGGGGGGGACGATAAAAAAAGAGTGTACATCTTGAAAATGAATGGGAATCAACATTTGTGCCATTTCTCAGACTTACAAAAGAGAACAAAAAACTGTAAATATTCATGTTGTACTCCACAGACAGCCCAGCTCAACAATAACAAGGTTGAGAGTAAACTAAACAATGGCCAAGGAAAAATAAAATGACATTATCAGCTTGAAATGGTTAACATGATTTTTATTTGTGTAAAGTATATTCATAAATAAAGGTTTGATGTTTTTCATTAATTATTTTCTTTTCTAATAGTACAACCAAGGCTTAATAAAATGCTATGACAAAAAAATGTTTTATTAAATTAAGAATACCTAAAACTATTAGATTATAATACAGTATACTATACTTAAAAGACATTGTTATAAAATAAATCAATCAAGTATTAATTTTAGCACTCCATAAATAATACTGTGAGGTCATAAAAATACATATTTCACATAATTTAATGCCAGAAATTGGAAACTAATATATAAAGCTGCTTACTTTTGAAAATGTACCTTCCAAAAGTAATAGTAAAACAGAGGGGTCCTCAGATTATTTGGTAATTTATTATCATAATTTTGTAGTGATGAAGCCTCCCCAAAAAAAAGAGGCAATATTTCCAATTGAATGTAACTTTTTAAGAAGGTAGTGATGCCTGTAGCAGATCCCTGTAGACTATTGAATGATGTATGCCTCTCAAGGCTAACATGCTACAGTATCTCCAGGACTTCTGCATCGCCTATCTCTTCATCTTCAATCCAGTAGCCTACTCTAAGCATGTCTCACCCTTTTCTATGCCTAACAAAAGGAGCAAAGGTAAGGATTTTTAAAAAAAATTTACTGTGAAAAATAAAGTTAAGGGTATTATTTATTTTTGAATGCATAAGCTCCGTGTGCTTGTTTAATAGCTATTTACCATAACTATTTTCAACTTGGTTATCGTTTCATTTTATTAATACCACGTAAGTGGAGTAGGTACTTATGTAGGTGGGTCCTGACAAGTTGATAATCATGTTATATCCTGCAGTTAGAACAGATCACTGAGTAGTGTGTAAATTGAGAACCCGTCCCTATCTTAATTTACATATATGGAATATACCACGTACAGTAGTTTTCCCAAAACTTGAGTTTTCCCACCGTCCTACCTAGTTGGGATAGAACAGTCACCAACTATAAAACATGAAAATAAAAGGTAAAGAAGATCCACAAAAACAACTCTAGCCACCCCATACCCACCCCTGATCGGGATGAAATGTGAATTAATTACTCCAACTGCATTGAACGGAATAGTTCCACAAGCACAGAGTTACTGTTCACTTCAAATGATATATTAAAAACAGGAGTAATAAAGAAAGGAGAGGAGACAAGAATATGCCATATCGGCAAATATAAAAATATTTACATTCAAATGTAAAAATATAACTCAGGCAAAACAATTTTAAGTGGCAGGTCATTAGGATGAAAATTTAAAATCATGTTTGCATCTTTTTTAAATGAACAAATTACATCATACTTTTAAAAAGTAACTTAATAAAAATAACTCCAGATAAACAAAAATAGTTGTCCTTTTTCCAAAATCCTTGATCATTTTGTATTACTTAAGAATCTAATTTTTAGTTTTTCAACAACCAGCCATAATTGCTTGGTTTGTGATTTTATACTTAACAATGTTGCCATGCAGATATTTTGAATGGACTTTGCACTCTCATATGCTACATCAATTTCACTCTTAATTCAACATTAGTTTACAGAAAATTATGATTAACTAAGGTAGAGATGTTTTTTAAAACTTTAAATTTATAACTAGAAGTGCACAGTTACTAGGAAGTTAAGGATTTAAAAGTGAGCACTGTCATGTAGAAGTTAATGACTTTCACATTATAAGAAACAGATAAAGATTAGCTGGATAATGAGGCTTCAAAAATCAAAATTACAGTAATTTTTATAAAATATATCTTTTGCAAATTTTATTGACAACTTGAATACTGTTTAGTATAAAAAGTTCAATAAGTAATGCTTCCTTTTAGCAGTATGCATCGATTAATCACATTAAATAAGAAAGAAAAATTATTACGAAGACTTACTGGATTATTATGTAAGACAACATTCAGTAGGAAGCAACGAAGATTAATGGACACATAAGCAGCATGAGCTCAAAAAGAATTATTTTTGTAAAACCCAATGAAAATTTGCTATGACCAAACTATGAACACAGCCTGATTATTAACAACTTAAAACAAGTTTGGTCTACTCATGACTTCAAGTACAGTCAGCTTTCAATTAAAATACAGAAATGTTCAACAATATATAACAAATCTCTGATATACTTTGCCTTTTTCTTATTTTAGAACAGGAACTTTGCTTCTGTTGGTGAATTTCTTAGTCCTAAAAAAAGAATTTAAATTAAAAAAACTGTTAAATGTTACAATACTTTCCTTCAACATTTTTGCCTTCTAAACAACTTTTATTGGCATTATATGGAAATATGCATGACCATATCATTTTTTAAAAATAAATATTATGGACAAGTACTAAAAACTGGGTCTTCTTATGACCACACCCCATTTTTAGACAAATGCTTTAGAAGATGATTAGGAGAGTGATAAATATAACTCAGTAATAAAGATAATTAACAATATATTACTAATGCAAAATAGTTCATCCCACATTGGCAGGTCTATTTCTCTGTTGTATTTATATTTTAATCAGTTACGTTTACTTTATTACCTCAAACAAAGATGACACATAATTTCTTACTAAAAAAATTTTTATATGAATTTGTTACAAATATTTATAATAACCAAACTATTGAATTTCAAAAAGATTTTTATATAATTTCAAAAAATACACTTACATCATCTGGGATTGATATAGGAGTTTCCTCATCACCACTTCTATAAGTAGATGTAATATCATGTATAACACCTATGATTAAAACAATGAAGATTTATATTAATAAAAGAGATTAATAAATTTAATTTACAAAGAGTTATAGTTAAATACATACACAAGTTTTTCTTATTAAAAACCATTCTCCCATTAAATTTAAGGTGTAAAATTTCCATTTAGATGCTGCATGTATGTGATGCACAAAAATTTAAATGTTGACTCTTAGTTCTCATGTATACAGTATATACACTTAAACTGCCAGCCTCTTCTACTGAGATGATTTTGAACACATGTGAATTAGGATTGAAAACATATTTTCCATTTTTTACTGTGTACCGTTTGATTCACTGATGATTTATTTCCAGAGAGTTTTATAAACCAACAATAAAACAGACAATTTTTCTTAATTTTTGTTGTGTATGCCAGTTTAATAAACTTAAGTATTTAAATATTCTATTGCTTTTATTTATACCTTCATAGTACTTGGAAATCCTTTCTGCCTTTTCTTTTCCATCTTTAGCTGCTACCAATTTTTTTCGAAGTATGTGCACCATATCTAAGAAAAATAGACATTTATTAAGATTAAAATCAATCGAAACTAAAGCTCGGGTTCTATGTTGCATTGATAAGTATAGATCGTGCATCATCATGCTACAAACATGACATGAGTTAAAATGTTTTCACAAATAATAATATTTTAATTTTAGAAACAGAGCCAAAACAAATCTTTGTTTTTTTTAACGTAAATTAACATAAAGACTATTTGAAGACGCGTAGGAATTATTTATTTATTTATTTCCAACTCAAATATTGCAACACGTTTTCTAAAGCAGTAAACATAGAAAAAATAATTCCTTTTTTATACCAAAATTAACTAAAAGATTTGTCCTATTTGATTATTTTATTGGTTACCGAGTACACATACTTTTAGAATTAAAATAAAGCCTTCAGTGCGAGAGTTCTGTGCGGCACAAACTGAATCGCAAGATGGCCGAACACAAACAGAAAGTGAAAGTGTCTTGAGTCTTGGGAAACTCCGAAAAGGCAAAGATTCATTGATTTGGGTAAGTACTAGCTTTTATTTTGCTGCAAAAGTGCTTTCATTCATTTTTGTTAGATAATGATAATATAATATAGGATGCGGATAATTTATATTGGATCAGTAATCACATAAAAAAAAACAACAAACTGGTAGTGATAATCATAATACTTTAACAGTAGTAGTAGTAGTAGTAGTAGTAGTAGTAGTAGTAGTAGTAGTATGTAGTAGTTATAGGAGCTTGTTGATGTACAGGCTGTTCTGTTAGGCCTTTTAGGTGCTCCATCTTTGTTAACTTTATATAAGGTCAGGTTTATGCATGCATTAAATTTTCCTATTTCATTATCATTCGTCATAGCATCTAAACTGCAGTATAAATTTTGGATTGCTGTCTATGAGATTTTTGAAATTGTTTAAATATTTATTTTTCTCTTTCTTTTAGATTGTGCAGCCACTTTTTATTCAGCTATGGATAATCATAATGTAAGCCATGAAAACCAAGATGCTGCTAGTTTTCAACCCACTAACTGGGATATGTGTGCGCTTTGTCAGAAAAATACCAAAGAAAAATTACAGTGTCCCGCTAATGCCAGACAAACAAATCAAGGATCTACATATGTGACTTTGGCTGAAAATCTGACTAAGTTTGTTGAATGTGGCGCACTGTCACCTGGCTTTTTAACTAGACTTGATGATGGAGATGGTGTTGAGGAAACATTCATGAAAAAGAAAGCTTCATTTCATTTGTCATGTCGTTTAAAATATAATACAACAAAACTGAAGAGAAAACTTGCATCTTGCGACCCAGGTGAGGAAAGTGTATCTGCTAAAAAAGTTACTCGCAGGGAACAGAGATCATCTGGAGATGGAGTAGTTGTTAAGGATCTCAGTTGTTTTTTGTGTGGTAAGAAAGCACCAGCAAAGGATCTTAGACATGCTTCTACTTTTAAGCTGGATGATAGGATTAGGAACTGTGCTCTGATTCTTCAAGACAGCCACCTTTTGGCAAAATTAAGTCGAGGTGATGTGATTGCCCAAGAACTGAAATACCACCCTGCCTGTCTCACTAGCCTATACAGAAAAGCTCAGCCTAAAGTAGACTGGACAGATCAGAGATCTGATCAAATTCGAAAAGCTTTGGTCTTTGCTGAATTGACAGAGTACATCGAAGAAGTAAAACATTCATCTACAGGTAAAAACTTAAAAGTGTTAAAACTGGCTGATCTTTCTAAAATGTACCTTAGTCGTCTACAGGAAGTTGGTATAGAAACTGGCTGTTTACACAGTAGCAGACTGAAAACACGGCTTTTAGCACATTTTCCAGACCTTCAAGCCCACAACAGTGGCAGAGGCATTCTGTTAACATTCACAGAAATATCTAGTCTTCTTCCATTGTTCCCTGAAAATTCCAAATCACCAGCTATGATGAAGCATGCTATGGACTTGGTGATGCAAGCAGTCAAATTTCTCAACCCTGGACAGATTCCTGTTATCACTGCTGATCAGCCCTTGTTTGCCATTGCTAAGCAAATTCAGTGGAAATGCCCGGAATCTTATGGAGAAAGCAAAATAACATTGTTGCTTGGAGGACTGCATATTGAAATGTCTTTTTTGAAGACAGTTGGAACCCTTCTAAAGGACAGTGGGTGGGTAGAAGCCCTGGTTAATGCCAAAGTAGCCACATCTGGATGTGCTGAGTCTTTCCTTACTGGAAGTCATGTCACAAGGACTCGCCGTGCTCACCAGTTGACTGCATGCGCCCTCTTCATGTTGTTAAAACATGCTTATAAACAGTACTCATTGTCTTGTGCTGCACTGGAAGAGAATGTGCTGTGCTTTGAGGACTGGAAAGAGTCTATAATCACAACAAGTCCAACATTCAAATACTGGACACTGATCCTGCAGTTAGAGATGATTTTGCTGGTGTTTGTAGCCTCATTGCGAGATGGAAACTTTACACTGTATCTTCAAACTCTAGAAGAGATAACGCCTTGGTTTTTTGCACTAGATCAACAAAATTATGGGAGATGGCTCTCCGTGCACATTCATGACATGAAGAAACTGCAGGGTGGTAGTTCAATGTGCTACGAAGACTTGTTGCAAGTTCGATTCGTTCTGCAAAAGACATCTCGCCCCTTCTCAAAAATGGCACTAGACCAAGCACACGAGCAAAACAATGCCATCATCAAAGGTGAGGGAGGAGCAGTGGGACTCACTGAAAACCCCTCGGCATTGAGACGCTGGATGGTTGGGGGGCCAGAGGTCTCCAGAGTTCTTCAAGACCTAGAGTTATCTTTTGAAATAAAACACAGCAAAGAATCAGACCAGCATCATGAACAAGACAAAGGGTTCCAAGAAAAATTCAAGGCTGACGTGTGTAGATTATTGGATGTGATACAGGAAACTGGCAACCCATTTCTTGAAAAAAGCGCAGAGTTAGTCACTCTTCATGATAACAACATTGTTGATGCTACTGTACACAAGACCTTGAGTAATATACACAAGACTGGTGTAGCTCAATACAACGAATTTACGCAAGAAAGACTTGTTAACATGACCAAGCCAGTTTCTGCTCCAATCAAGCGAAACAATTTCATATTGATCGCTGGTGCAAAAAGAAAGAAGCGATCAGCACCACAGTATAGGATTTCATCCCTGAAAAGTGACTGTTACCTCTTTTCGAGGTTGTATGTAGCATGCCAAACCAGAAATGGGGGCTTGACAGACTTTTTTTCATATGAAAATCAGTCGGCTCCTCCATCACTGTCCTGTGAAGGACGAATGAGAGTGTCAAGCAAGTCGGGGTTGCTGGAGTGTTTGGAACCTCTCCAAACTTCATCAGCAGTGCCAACAGTCACTGACATGACCATCCTTGATGGGGCTGCTGTTGTCAATATGTTGAGGCCAGGATCTGCAAGAACATTTGCTGACTACGCAAACCAGGTGTTTATCCCCTATGTGATGCAGACCCTGCAAAATGTCTCCCATCGTCTAGATGTAGTGTGGGACTGTTATCGAAGTGACAGCTTAAAAGCTTTCACAAGAGAGCGCCGAGGACTAGAGAAGAGAAAGCGTTTGACACCAGAGACCGTATTACCATCGCAGTGGGGAAGTTTCTTGCGGGTGGATGCGAACAAGACCCAGTTGTTCGCATTCCTAGCACGATATCTTCTTACAGTACAATCACAGAAGCTTATTGGTACCACTCAAGGTCCAGATGTGATCTCCAATAAACCCATTGACCACACGAATCTTTCACCATGTAATCACGAGGAAGCAGACACACGGATGATGCTTCACCTGGCCCATGCAGCTGAACATTGCCGCAGGATTCTGATTCGCACTGTCGACACAGATGTGGTGGTTCTTTCTGTGGCTGCCATGACTCGCCACCCTCACCTGGAATTATGGATTGCCATGGGTACAGGAAAAGACTTCCGATACATTGCAGCTCATGACATAAGCAAAGTTTTAGGTGTTGCCAGAGCCCAGTGTCTGCCTTTGTTTCACAGTTTTACCGGTTGTGACACCGTCAGCTGTTTTAATGGTATCGGCAAGAAGACAGCTTGGGAGGTCTGGAGCAAATGCGACCATGTTACAGCCACATTTCAAAAACTGTGTTGTGCTCCATTTGAACTAATAGCTAATGACATGTCAGTTCTGGAGCGTTTTGTGACGCTTTTGTATGACAGAGGTAGCAACTGCCATGATGTCAACAGTGCCAGGAAATACCTGTTTACAAAGACTGGCCGCCAAATTGAAAACATTCCTCCAACGAGTGAGGCCTTGTTTCAGCACTGCAAACGGGAAAAATTAGTTGTAAGTGCAATAAGGCCGGATTAAAATGCACTGCTTTATGCAGCTGTGTCTGTGGAGCCGACTTTTCAGTACAACATCCAGTTCAAGCATCTAACACTAATTGAACCAGATTAAAAAATGTAAGGTCAATTTATCATCATACTCAAAATTTACTTTTGTGGCCATTTTTATGTAAATAAAAATAGAAACTTAACAAACTTGTGCATTTTCTGTCTCACATTTAGATTTGCATTATAAACTGAACATGTGTGCCAAGTTTGGTGTTTGTAGCTTAAAAATTATGAGTTTGTCACCTTACATGAATTTCTTTAAGCGGCCATTTTTAATGTTACTATAAATAGAAACTGGTCAAAATTTTGCTGTGGCCCTGTATCACATTTTATTCAGCATAAAAAACTGAACATCTGTGCCAGGTTTGGTGTTTGTAGCACAAAAATGCATGATTTGTCAACATAGAACCCGAGCTATAATTACATTTTAATTTTCAATGACAAAGACTTTTGAAAATAAAAATTTCATTAAGTACATCCTTTCACGTGAGCTTGTAAACTGAAAAAACACATGAATATTACCCTTCTTCAAAGTCCAATAAATAATTTGCTCTTATAACAAACTAAATACTTAAGTATATTTAATAATCAATGCTCTACTTTTATGTTTTAAAAAAGTCAATATTTCTCAACAGGTCATTCATGTAACTTAAATGCATATCACAAGTGTCAAACTTTTCATTTATTTTATGTGAAATATTACAGGACAAATTTTCATTTTCTTAGTAGAATTATTACTTTAAAGTTATATTACCTAAAAGAGCTTTGTTCTGTCTACAGAGCTTAGAATAGCCTTCTGTAATGGCTTTTCTTGACATAAATGGATTTACAGGAGGAGCAGCTGCAAAAACAAAATTTATTATAAATGAGTGAAGATTTAAGAATGTATATTTATATAATATAACAGACATCAACACAAAGTTGCGTGTAGGTTTAATTTGAATCAATTATTACCACTCTAGTAGATTCTTGCTTTGTCTAAAAGCTCAGAAACGAAAAAGATAAACTAAATAACTGTTACACTTTTAAAGGCATAATATTTTTTTTTAATCGTCATAGCACTAATAATCTTTATCTACAATAATAAAATAAAAAGTACACTTTTATCAAAGAGACATGGAGAGAGTGAGTTTACTATTGTTCAGTAACAGGTAATGTGGTTGTCATTAATGTCTACTCTAATAAAAATATTTTTGACCCACATGTAGACTAGATTTATTATTATCATTATTATTACTTTTAAAAATATAATTATTACCTAAAGAGCCTGAACTTGTAGAATTGATGATTTCTAGATCATCAAGCGTTCTGCTGTGGTTTAAATTTATTTTGAATACAGGAGGTTGACAAAAGGCTGAAGAAACAGCAGATGGACCGGATAAAGTCGTACTTGATTCTGGGTGCTTTTTTTTCGCACTTGATTCGGCATGTGAGCCAAGAGATCCATCATAGCTGGAGTCTGTAGCCTCTGACTTTGAGATGACTTTTACTCTGAATCCATCTACTAGAGTCAGATCACTGAACTCTGATGGTTGTTTACAAGCTATGACAGTGGGGGCATTAGCAGTTTCAATTATATCAGAATCTAAATCAGAAGCTGATGTGGAGTTCTTCATCACATCCTTGTTAATGGTAGCCTCTGGCACCACTTCAGACATGTGCTCTATTGTATTGTTGTTATCTGTATCAACTGCTATGTCCTGGCCAGGTGACTGACTATTATTTTCTACAACCTCTGCACTGAGTTTGTCATTACCACTATCATCAGTACATTCTGAGACTGTGAGTAAACTAGGATTAGGATCATTTAATATTTCTGGAGAACAAGTAGATTTTTTTCCCGAAGTTGAAACATTGCTTTCAGATAAAACTTGAGCTTCTTCATGACTGATTGAATCGTCCTGCTGTAAGATTGGACTGGAATCGTTCACAGATTTCACAGGCAGAAGAGCATTCATTTCACCATAAGCCTCGTCTGTGGAGTTTGTGCGTGATCTCGCATCACTAGACAAGTGTGCGCTTGAATTTGATAAATCTGTATGTCTCTTGGTCTCTAAAAGCATGTTTCTGAGTTTCAGGCCATGGTCTCTCAAATTGAAACTCTTAGAAGTGCATATGCTGCCATGAGGTTCATCAGACACATCTTTGCTGGTTGACTTATCTGTATTGAAAAGTTCTGTTTTGTCTTTGACATTTACACACTCCTCTCTGATATCAATTTCAGATTGACAGGATGTAGTCTCTGTTTCAGGCCTCTTTTCTTGATCAGACTCAGCATCACACGACTGTGCAGTTGGGGTGGTGTCTGATAAATTATCAGAGATCTCCATTGGTTCTTCACTGCCGAGAAAATAGGACCCTGACCTACTGGGTTCTACATTCTCTGGATTCTGCGAGTTTAATTCAGGAATTTGAGAATTAGAAATACTGGGGCTAACAATACCATCCACTCCCATGGTGACAGGAACAATATCTTTAGGAAAAGATGCTTCGTGGCAATCTATTTTACTGTTGTTTAAGTCTGAGCTCTCAGTGGTTCTAGATTCAGATCTCATTTTAAAATCATTCAAAAGGCCTAAGGTTAATGGTACTGTGTGAGTCGATGAGTTATTCAATGACATATCATCAACACCCGAATCATTTTTTTCAATGGGTTCATCTAAATTGAAAATAACTGTGGCATTATTGTTTTCTTGAGAATCTGAATCATCACTGAGGCTATTTGATTCAGGTGACTCAACAGAAAGCATTTTCTGTTCCTCATTTGTTGGAGCAAAATCACACTTCCTTTGTTTTGGAGAACTGCAGTAATCATCAAGAATTTCTTGCTTACAAAGAGACCTTTTTAAAGTACCATTTCCAACAACAGGAGCTACATTAGACGTAACATAATCTTCCTCTGTTATGTGTGCTCCTATATCAGTTCCTTTTATCAGGCTCTGCTGAAGTGTACATAAGCGAGGAAATTTTGTATTGAGTCCATTTAAAAACTCTCCAATTTCTGCTGTACACGAGTACAAAATATAGTTATCTTTTTCCAATCTCTCATAAAAATCGGTGTCGTTGAAGATTCTACAAAGGTCTTCCACAACAAGATAATTCTCATTTTCGTGAAGGTAAGATCTGACCTGCCCTTGTATGGTATTGCACAGGCCTCCTATCATCGGTGCATCTGGACACCTTTTAATAATGTATGGGTCTTCCAAGGCTTCCACTATGATTAAATCAGCATTGTCATCAAGCTCTTTGTCTTTCCCATACAACTCTGTGTGATCACTTCCAAGGCTTTGGTTGTCCTTATCCTTGTGGGGCCTTAAGGAATGTGTGAGCCTGTGTGAAACTGCATGGTCTTTGGTGACATCCTCAACCCCGCTCTGCCAGTGATGATCTGTTTTTGAAGACACCCTTCCGTAATTATTATCCTCTGTTGACTTTTTCTCTTTTTTGACTCTCATGAACATTTCTAGGGGCTGTGTTCTCTTCATGAGTGGCATACTAACTGTATCAAGGTCCACTGCCTGATGAGATAGCCCCACAACACAAGTTGCAGTGGAACAGGATGTAAGCTTGTACATATGATGGTATACTCTCTTAGCATCATTAAGGTTGATGGTCAAAACTGAGTTTAAAACGGAATAGCCGTTTTTCTCTAAGAAGGCTGTAATCTTGTCCTTTTGTGGATGGTCTAAAACTCTCTTTTTAATTCTAAGAGCACGGTCAATACAGTTGTTTATAGCTCCAAAACCCTTATCAGGAAAACATTCAAACTGAAACTGGCATAGTAGTAGAACTGCTTCGTTGTGTGATTTAAGACATATAAGTTTATGACCATGAAACATGACATAATGTAAGTCCTGTTTTACTTGGTCGATGGAATTTAAACTGTTGGATTTCTTCCTCTCCTCAAAGTGTGAGATTCTTTTATCACTTGTAACAAGATCAGAAGTTACTTTTGGTACTGAAGTTTCTTTGCTTTCATTTTTCTTTAGGGCAACCAACTTACTGTGTGAGTTCCCATGGCAACTAGAGTTAGTCACTATTGTGGGCTTTGCTGTGCTAAGTGAGTTTTCATTAGACCTGAAATTTACTGTACTGGCTTTTGTTTTCCCTTTTCCTGGGACTCTTCCAACAACCTGCCCTGCTTTCCACATATCAAATACTCTTTCTCTTGCTGAAAAACTCTTTTTATCTGTAGGACCTGCATCCAGATTTTGTAATTTTTTAGCTGGTTGCTTTGATACATTGATCACAGCTGTCCTTTGTTTTCCTAAAGTGGATTTATCATGTTCATTATTATTATCCATTAAATAAGCCATTTGACTGTTAACTGGGGGTTGAACTTTTTGGCAAGTTGTGAGATTATTGGAATAGAGAATAGCCTTTTCTTTTTCAGCAGAAAGTGACTGCTTGCTGGTCAAAACACCAGAATTAGAAACAGAAGAACCTTGTAGAGAAGCTGGTTGAATGATAACACCTGGTTGAGAGCTACCATTAGGTAGAGGATTTTTATCATGTGCCGGGCCACTAACTGAGTTATTTAGTTTTTGAGGTTTGCATTTAGTTAAAGTTAAATTATCCACTATTTCTTGCTTCAACTGAATAGATGCTAAAGCTGCTGCCTTTGTAGCACTGGCACTTCCTGGCTTGGGGGCGAGCTGGTTAGAATTAACTTGAGTAGAAGAATTACTCCCACTTTTCGATCCATGAGCTTCATTAGCTGACCGATGATTGGGAAGATCTGTTGGTGGCATTTTTCTAAACATGCTTGTTTCCATTGCTGTGTCAGCTTGCATGGCTTCAACATCTGATTGAAAAGATGATGTTGACAAAGGATCTGAGCACTTATACCACTGAAGAGGATTGGCCTCCTCATGAGTTCCCGTTTTCAAACTATGGGGTCTTCCCCCTCTCCCCCTGGCTCTTGTGGATACTCCTCTTCCTCTACTTCCCTTCATTCCACTATTTGATTGGTCCAGTGAGAATACAGAGTACAGAGAATATGGATTGTTTGTTGCCATAGTGTCATTAGCTGAACTCAAGGATGCTGCATTTCTTTTTTCTAAAGATGATCGTAGTGGGTTACTTGAGTTTACCATATTATTTATAGGGGGAGTTAAATACACAGGATTTTCTCTACTGGTTTTTTGGTTTTGTGGAATATAAGGATATAGAGAATCAATAGCATCAAAGGGTGGAGGTAAATTATTCGATGCCCGAGAAATTGTAGGATGGTGACTAGATGACATCAGACTCAGTGTGGGAGTCCTGTTCACAGAACTGCTGTTTGACAAGTTTGAATTTTGTGGTGGGTAAGGCCTAATTGCAGGCAAACTAGACCTGTGTGCAACAGCTGGCACAGTTGCTCCTATTTGATATCTGCTCTGCGGTTTACTGGTGTTGGATGTCAATGTTTGTTGACTAGATGCTGATGATGTGGGGTAAATGGATGACTTTGGGTGGTTTTGAGTTCCTGTATTCATCATTGACTCTCTTTGGATTCCTCTTTGACCTGATGACAGATGATTCAAAAAATGACCCCTGGGATCATCTTCTTTGGGAACAGGCTTGCTGTTTGACACTCTCATATTTGAATGTTGACTAGGAGTCAGAAATGTTTGTGGACTAAACTGTGGTATAGTGTTAAAAGAATTATTGCTAACTTTTGTCATGTGCATATTTCCTAGAGGCGGGTCATTTCTTTGTGAACATTGACTTGATGGGTAGGAAAAATTTGGAGCACTAACAGAAGAACTAAAATGCTGCTGAATGGAAATGGGTGAATGTTGAGGACTTTGTCGTTGAGAACTGTACATGGAAGGGCTATGTGAAGGTGCTCTCTGTATTGAAGTCAGCTTGTTGGGTACAATAGGTGGTGCTGGTAACTGTTGTGGGCTTTGCCTCTGGCTTCTCAGCATTGGAGACAACTGGGAACTTTGCTGTGGGGGAAGCATAGATGGGGTTGAATCAGCAACAGAAATGGCATATTGCTGAGTTGACAGGTGAGCAGGGGGTGGAGGGCAAAGTGATGGATAGAAATCCTCTGTCAAAAAGGGATGAGGATAGCCTGGCTGAAGATATCTGTCTGTCAGTCCTATATCATAGTTTTGTGTCAATGAATACTGAATCCCAGCAGAATTGGTATATGAAGGCTGTGGTGGTCTAAATTCTAATGGACTGGCCGAGCTTATTGTAGTTGGCTGGCCATAAGGTGGAAATACTTGCTCCATTGGATTTTGGGTGGACAACAAGCTGCTGCTGGCCAGTTGAAATTTAGAGAGATAATCTTGACCTATGGCTTGATCTCTTCTAGATGAAATATGATCCATCTCAAAAGTGAATCATGTGTTCCGTCAGCTGAAAAAAGAGCAACAGTGAAAATTTTACAGAATGATTTTCGTCATTTATTTTTTTCAAATAATTTCATTGTTAGGCAAAATGAAAATGTGTTTTGGGTGTTTGTTTTTTTCTGTCAAGAAAATAGATGGAAATGAATTGGTCAAAAAATCTTTTTGGAAACGCCCAAGGCCAGCGACATAACATTGTATCAGCTGTAGTTTGAAACTATTAACATAAGCTGTCATTATTAAACTTGACTAGTTTAAGTAGTCGATGAAGATGATCACAAATAGCACAAATACAGTAGAACCCGGTTAAGTCCACGGCCTTGGGGTATGCCAAATGGCGCCGAGATAACCGATGGTCGAGTAAAAACAAAAACCAATATGGCGGGAAAATATTAACATGCGCTTGACATTTCTTTATGTGCATGCAGTGGTGTAGCTAGGGGGGGGGGCGGTAGGGGCGGTCCGCCCAGGGCGGCACTCATTAAGGGGGCGGCATTTGTGGGCATTTGAAAAGTACAACCATTTCCAACAACCGCCCTTTTTCTTTTGAAGGGGGAAAACCAAGGTGAAAAAAAATATTTGTAATTTCGGGTCTTAAATTAACGGATTCACACAACATTTGTTTGATTACATAGTGGATATTATAACTAACGCAAAACTGTTCAAAATTTTTAATCATTCAAAAAAGGTATCCATTTGTTTGGAAAACTAAGCGGTATAAGTCACAGATGACGCTTTTATAAGAATAGTATGCAAAAAACACATCACCGCTGGGTCGAATAATATGTGCTATTAATATCGCCACGACAGTTTGTACGTGGAAATTTGGCATTCGCAGAATGATGCGCGAACAAGTACTTACAAGGCATGGTGGTTCAAATATTGTGTTTAACTTGCAAGTAGTAATTTATATTACGATTTCAGTTTTCAGAAAATTATTGTAAGGAAAGTTATTAAAAATTAAATGTATTTTGTTTTTATTGCATTAAAGTAGCAAAAATAATTTGTGTTTTTCATTAAAATATGGTTATTCATTAAACATGTTAAGCATATCCAATTAAAGTAATGTGTAAATAATTTGAATTCGCCTATTTATGGAAAATTATTAAGATTTATGACAAAATTATGTAAATAATCAAATTTCTCTGTGAATAAACACCAAAATCAACATACATAATTTTCAATGTATGTCCCGCCCGCCCGTCCCCTACTTCCGTCCCGTCCGTGACGCTACTAATTTTAGAAAGCAGCGCACCAAATTAATGCACCAAAAATAACCCTTTTCGAACGTTCCGCATAAAATGTTCAATATGAGAATAAATTAATAAAATAAAAATAAATAAAATAAATGAAAGTTCTGTATTGCATTATTTTTTATCCTGATATGTAATTTTTTTTCAAAATTAATAGAGTTCAGCAGAAATGTATTCATTTTGAAAACTTCTGTCATTTTTGACGGGTAATACACTAGTAGGCATAATAATTTCGAAGAAGACATAATTTAAAATTTCAATCGTCTTGAAAATTTGACATCTGAAGAAGTAACTAGGAAAACGAGATCAGATGCTGGAATTTTACTCAATTCAATGTAACCTTTTTTTTCTTTCTATGTTATCTCAATTTATGGGAATTAATGCAGACATTGCATGGAACAAAGAGATGTGCTAATACAAAATGCTGTTATATCAGCCAAACAATTTATGAAGAGGTGGAAATATCAACTGAACGCCGAGTTAGAAGGAGAAAAAAATATGAGTTGGAAAAATTCAGAAGACTTGGTTATATTTTTAGTACAAGAAGTACGACGAGAAATCCTTGCAAGAAAATATGCGTAATACCATGTAACCTACTAAATGAAGAATTTGAACATCAAATAAATTACTTTATTGACATTGACAAAGAACAGTTCAATATGGAAAGAAAAAGGATCCAGGTTTTTATGACTGTACATACACTACAAGAACAGACATTATGTTAGAAAAACAGGGGAAAAGGCCCCCTTGATGTATTAAAATTTATTCAACAGTATAGATCTGAAAATTCTTTACCCAACATTGTAATTTTGCTATGAATTTGTTCAACTATTGCTATTAGTGTCGCTAGTTATGAAAGGAGCTTCTCCAAACTGAAGTTGATAAAAAATTATCTTCGTTCCACAATGAGCGATTAAAGACAACAAAATCTTGCAATAGAACAAGATATTACAGATAATTTTAATTTTCGATAGCATAATAAACGATTTTTCTATTATGAAAGTTAGGAAAGTAAATGTATAAATATGTTTACATACTAATGTAAACAATTTCTTCGTTTGTAAAAAAAATCATTTATTTATAAATACAAAATAAATAGTGATTGGTAATGGGGTTTTTTGGGTGTAAATTTGGAATATGTTTTGTCTCATGGCCTGCTACTCAGTAATTTTCTTGTGGCCTTTAAAAAAAGTATCTTGTATTTTATAAATTTGTATTAATAGGTATAATATAATCTTATGCGGCCTCTTTTATTACTGCTTACATAAATATGGCATGCTATGGTAAACATGTTCCCCACCTTTTTTTCGTTTCAATTACAATTGTTTATTCGTGTTTCTCAAATTATAAAAACCATTAATATTATAATGAATTAATTGGCCGTCCATAAATGACGTCATTTTGGCTGATTTTTCACCCCTTCCCCACCTCTTCAATAAGACGCCACAAAGCTTTAACAAAAAATAAAAGTCATATTTTCTGTTTGAAAATGAGCATGTTTCAAATAAAATTTTGGTCATTTAAGTATGTTTTTAGTGTAACGCTGCATTCTAATATCGTAACAAGCGTTTTACATTAACGCCATTAAATAAAGTGTCAGTAATCAAACATCTAAGTGGAAATTTTATTTAAAGTTGCGTGTTTTGACGTGACGTCACATTTCTTTAACACCCCCCCTTCGTCACACATCGTCACAAATGTGTGACTCAGGTGCATGACATCATTTATGCACGGCCCCTAAAAAGGGCGGCACATTGAAGCCCGCCCCGGGCGGCAAAGGTTCTAGCTACCCCACTGTGTGCATGATAAGGCTGTTAATGGTTAACCGGTTAGCCGTAACTTCGGGATAAACATATAGCGCGGAGTTAATATTTTGTTGTATTACGGCAGAATACCAGAACCAATACGCGAGCGACCATGACATCAAAGCGTTTTCTTACTATTCCGGTCTATAAATAATATACACGTCAAGTAGTAGTAGACTAACTAAGACTAAGACTAAGACTAAGACTAGTCTCACTAGTCACTAGTACTACTAGTAGTAGAATTTGGTAGTATTTTTATTTGTCATAAGTAGGAATAGAACACTAGGCCGTATCAAATTTCAATTTATTTATTAGACCCTCTATACAGACATACCTGTTTATTTTTAAATGTATTATTAGTCCCATTGTTGCATTTTTGTTCATTGTTTTTAAATGTTTTTTTTTCTTATTCTGCTTACATGTAAACATTAAGACATTTAATGCAGAACAAATGTAGCCAGACTTTTTTCGAGAAAACAAATCACTACTAATATGTTCCTTTTAAAATTGATTAATTCTCTTTGTTGGGAAGTAATAAGATCCAATTAAGCTAACAAATTATGCAAAAACATATAAAAATGAAAAAAATGTGTTTTATCAACAATTTATGGTAAGAAATACAACTTTAAAACAACAAGCTGAAAAATTTAATAACATTTTACCATTAGGCATACTTGTTAAAAGCTTGGGTGGCCAAACGCCGAAATAAAATGTGTACAACATTTGTTAGTCCATTATTACAGGTATGTTGTTTGGCGTTAAGAAATAAGGTTTTAAATACCCAGTATGTTCTAGCTCTTAGGGACCGTCCATAAATGACGCCACGCGATTTTTGCCGATTTTTTACCCCCTCCCCCCTCTCGTCACGCGTCGTCACAAAAACTTAGACCCCCCCCCTCTAAAAATACGTCACAAATCTTTTACACCCCCCCCCCAAAAAAAAACAACTTCATTTTCTATTTGAAAAAAAGTATGTTTCAAATCACGTTTATTGACATTTAAGTATTTATTATTTATTTATTGAAGATATACATTGTAATATCGTAACCCGTGTGAAGCATTTTTTTAAAACGTTTAACCGGCCTTCAGAAAACGAACTGTGTTAACATCCTTAGATTATATTTTATTTTAATGCATACAAATTAAACATTGACTATTAATCATCACGGTTAACGTCTTTGTTTAGAAAAAAATATATTTAAAAATAACATTTTTAAAATGTTTTTTTTTAAATCCATCAATTGACTGACGGGCAACCCGTAAGAAAGAGGTCGGCGAACAGGCGTTAATATCCTAATCTGGGGTCAAAAAGAGAATTCTTGGGGGTAATGCAGATTCATTTGGGACATATAACATCCACTACAATCTATGGCAGATTAAGGGGGGGGGCTGAACGGGCTAAAGCCATGGGCCCCCGATGAATAGGGGCCGCCAAATTTAGTATATTTTATAAGAAAGATGGACAAATGTTTGCATGAATTCCTGAAAATATCATAAATTAAATAAATTAATATTTAAAAAACTGATTTTATAGGCTCACTAAGAGAAAATATTAGAGAATATTGTTTATATTTTTAAAATTTACAATTTTCATCAGGCTCGTGTGGCCTTGAGGTAGAAAGTCGGCCTGCTGTGCAAGCGGTCATGTAATGGATTCCCGGCGTGGGCAAAAAAAAATTTAATTGTATTTTTACACTCAATATTAGGATACCGGCAAACAGTTATTTCTTCGTATTCCATTTTTCATGAATAATCTTTTTGGCTGGGAAGGCCGATCCCGTAGTACAGACAAAGTATTTTAAAGGAACCGATGAACTATTTAGTTACAAGTTACAGTCTTATATTATCTGCTAGCAATTATTTTATTTAAAGGGACGCTGGCTGGATAGGGCCCCAGTTTGAAGTGCAGACAGGGGCCCCGTGCAGTCTTAATCCGCCCCTGACTACAATCCACTACATATATTAAAATACGTCATGTGTACGTGTACGCTTGGAACTTATGCCCATTATTGAACCGATTACATCCAGAAAATGCATTTTTTTAAATTTGACAACTATGTAGATTTCTAGCCTACGTACTATACGAAGACACCTAAATCTACCCTACTTTCATTTATATTGACACGAGTGACACTAATCTTAATCCACATGACTTGTCTGTATCTCGTATCCTTTCTGTGATATTTAAAATTAATGCCTTTAAAACTGAGCTAAGAAGAAAAGTCGTTTTGTGCTCCTCTCGAATTGCGATGTCAAGAATTGATGCATTCAATAAAGTTAATGAATACTTGACTAATTTTAAATGGGATCATTTGCCATTATATCTAGAACAGTGCTTCTCAAACTTTTTATTATTTCGGACCGGCAGGAATTTTTTTCCATTGCACCAGGGAGCGTGCACTATTTTCCCTGCACTGACAATTTTTTGTGTCCTTTTTTTGAGAACATCTGAGAACCGGCAGCGGATGGTCCTCGGACAGGCACCGGTCCGCAGACCACAACTTTGAGAAGCACTGATCTAGAAGACCAGGGGCGTTTGACCAAAAACCAATCGAACAATTATATCAAACTTAAAACATTTTTAATTCTATCAAATAGACTCCCTCCCCCCTCCCCTTTTAAAGAAAAAGGATAATCCCGGGCCGTTTTGACTTAAAATATCTACACATAATCCTATTCAGATCATTTTTAGACACTTGTCATGCTTGTAAAACTCACCAGTAGTATTATTTGGGGGGAGGGGGGCTAACGACGCTCCTCCAAATCCCCGAGTCATGTGAGCAGGACCTAGAGTCTGGGGGTTGGGGGGGGGGTAACGTACACATAAACTTGTATATTTTCGGGTAACGGGCAAAAAAGTTTGACTCCTGCCATGAGAGAACCAAACGGAGCTGCGGTAACATCACAAATGCTTTGATGTCAACATCAAACGACGCAGTGGAACAATTTCATACGTTATCTTGTGGATTCTCAAACTTAAGGATTATAATTAGATTTAATTTTCGTGTCTTGATAGCTTACGCCAACCAGCGTCTGATGGCCTACCGACCGGTACATTGAGAAGCACTAATTTAAGAGGAAAAAAAAGACATTAAATAAATTGTAAGCGACCAAATATTTCAGTGGAAGTTTAATTTAAAGTTACCCTTTTGATGTGACGTCACATTTCTTCAACCCCCCTCCCTCCCCCTCGTCACGCATCGTCACAAAAGTGTGACCCCCCTCCCCCCTAGGTGCGTGACGTCATTTATGGACGGCCCCTAAGCGTTATATTTTCCTCATCAAGGAATCCATCCTCTCCCAGGACTGAAATGTCTTTTGTTGCTCTTTTCGGTGTTTTTGTAACTGTTTTTTTTACACGACAGCGTTGTTGGCCTTGAGCGCAACCACTTGGGGGGTTGTCCCTCACAGCTCAATGGGTAGCTGCCTTTGTTCGGGTTGGGTCCCCTAGCCTTTGTGGATCCGTCCACTTCCGCCCCGGGTATTTTATTTCCCGGTAGCCTCCATTTCTGGTGGGCTTTCCTCTATCCGTCTCTGGGGAGGCGCTCGATGGAAGATCAGCATCTCCGCACGAGGAAGAGAATATGAAGGATCTGGAAATAGATGAGAATACTCATGGCAAGAAAGAGTGTAAAGTGGAAAGCTTTGACTGAAGTCATATGTTTCTCATGGTACCTAAAGGAAAATAGCGATGATAGGGAATACATTTTAATGCTCAAGGTCATAGTTTTTAAATATGTGCAGAAGCGTAACTGGGTTTTCCGTGCCCTTGGCTAATTCATTTTTGGCACCCTTGGGAAATAGGGAAAATACTAAATTGTACAGACTAAATTGATTATATTGAAGGATTAGCCCTCGCGCCCTTGGCAATTGCCCTGATGGCAAGTCGTTGTTACGCCTCTGAATATGTGATCCTCGTGATTCGATAGTTAAGTCTACTATCGACATAGTTGTTTTTTTTTCTTCAAATTTCTTTTCATGTTGTTATGTCTCGTGTCTTCGAATTGTATTCGGGTTGTTAAGAAATAAGTTTAAGTCGATTAATTTTTTTTATCCCCTTCAAATTTCAAATTCATACAATGAATTAATTACAAAACAGTTTTCACCGAACTTGCTGAGTTAAAAACTTTTGTTTTATGTTAGCTTGACTTGATGCCATGTTATATAAGACTAGTTTGTGCTGTGGCGCCTGCGGCCCCCCCCCTTTTTAGGGCGCCTACTGCGCCCACCTTTTTCAAAAGCCCAACTAACTTGTCCTTGTATGATAAATACGTAATATTAAACTTCCTTAAATGTAGACAAAGTATTTTATAATAGGGGCTGTTGGGCGCCTAAGGCGCCCAATTTTGTTGTTGTCAGAAGCCCAAGTAACTTATCCTTGTTTAATAAATAAGAAATATTAAACTTCCTGAACACCATGATTATAACTAAAGTTTAAAAAAAAACACAACAACAAGTCAATTTGTTCGAAAAGCGTCTCTTCGACTTTTGGTCACTCGTCTACTTCTGGGGTATGTCTCAACTTGTCAATGTTTGCGCGTTCAGCAATACGTGCTGATCTGCGCGGTTCAACCGGGAGGGGTAAGTTTATCCCTGCACCGGGTCGATTGTCTCTGGGTCGCATTGTAGAGACGATCTGTGGGGACTACCTCTGACTCTGGTACGAGCTCCGATAGAGGTTCCTCTGCCAAAAGAAGATCCTTCCGATTCACTGTTCTTTCCTCACCTCCGACCAGGGGAAGCAGTCTATATACGTGTCTGTCCGGTAAGCTGGCAGTGACACAGTATAAATCTGGTTTCCAATAGTCTTGGAATTTATTCCGTCCTTGCACTCTATTACGTAAATAGACAAAGTTGCCTACTGATAGAGGATGTTCGCTCGCATGCTTGTCCTTGAAAGATGTCCTTTCACTAGCCTCCTGTTTCAGTTTCTGTAAAGCGAGGCGGTGGGCCTCTTGCAGCCGGTAGTGATGTTGTCTGACCCAGTCGGTACCTGCTACCGCGGCATCCATGGGTCGATGCAAAAGTTCGTCAATGGGGAGCCTAGGGGCCCTGCCAAACAGTAGATGGTAAGGTGCAAATCCCGTAGAGGCATGGGGTGTATTATTGTATGCCTGTAACAATTCTGGTAGAAACACTGGCCACTGACATTTCCTTTCGGGTGGTAAAGATCAACAAAGAAAACAAATCACTACTAATATGTTCCTTTTAAAATTGATTAATTCTCTTTGTTGGGAAGTAATAAGATCCAATTAAGCTAACAAATTATGCAAAAACATATAAAAATGAAAAAAAATGTGTTTTATCAACAATTTATGGTAAGAAATACAACTTTAAAACAACAAGCTGAAAAATTTAATAACATTTTACCATTAGGCATACTTGTTAAAAGCTTGGGTGGCCAAACGCCGAAATAAAATGTGTACAACATTTGTTAGTCCATTATTACAGGTATGTTGTTTGGCGTTAAGAAATAAGGTTTTAAATACCCAGTATGTTCTAGCTCTTAGGGACCGTCCATAAATGACGCCACGCGATTTTTGCCGATTTTTTACCCCCTCCCCCCCTCTCGTCACGCGTCGTCACAAAAACTTAGACCCCCCCCCTCTAAAAATACGTCACAAATCTTTTACACAAAAAAAAACAACTTCATTTTCTATTTGAAAAAAAGTATGTTTCAAATCACGTTTATTGACATTTAAGTATTTATTATTTATTTATTGAAGATATACATTGTAATATCGTAACCCGTGTGAAGCATTTTTTTAAAACGTTTAACCGGCCTTCAGAAAACGAACTGTGTTAACATCCTTAGATTATATTTTATTTTAATGCATACAAATTAAACATTGACTATTAATCATCACGGTTAACGTCTTTGTTTAGAAAAAAATATATTTAAAAATAACATTTTTAAAATGTTTTTTTTTAAATCCATCAATTGACTGACGGGCAACCCGTAAGAAAGAGGTCGGCGAACAGGCGTTAATATCCTAATCTGGGGTCAAAAAGAGAATTCTTGGGGGTAATGCAGATTCATTTGGGACATATAACATCCACTACAATCTATGGCAGATTAAGGGGGGGGGGCTGAACGGGCTAAAGCCATGGGCCCCCGATGAATAGGGGCCGCCAAATTTAGTATATTTTATAAGAAAGATGGACAAATGTTTGCATGAATTCCTGAAAATATCATAAATTAAATAAATTAATATTTAAAAAACTGATTTTATAGGCTCACTAAGAGAAAATATTAGAGAATATTGTTTATATTTTTAAAATTTACAATTTTCATCAGGCTCGTGTGGCCTTGAGGTAGAAAGTCGGCCTGCTGTGCAAGCGGTCATGTAATGGATTCCCGGCGTGGGCAAAAAAAAATTTAATTGTATTTTTACACTCAATATTAGGATACCGGCAAACAGTTATTTCTTCGTATTCCATTTTTCATGAATAATCTTTTTGGCTGGGAAGGCCGATCCCGTAGTACAGACAAAGTATTTTAAAGGAACCGATGAACTATTTAGTTACAAGTTACAGTCTTATATTATCTGCTAGCAATTATTTTATTTAAAGGGACGCTGGCTGGATAGGGCCCCAGTTTGAAGTGCAGACAGGGGCCCCGTGCAGTCTTAATCCGCCCCTGACTACAATCCACTACATATAT
Organism: Ampullaceana balthica; assembly: GCA_944989445.1. Classification (NCBI taxonomy): domain Eukaryota; kingdom Metazoa; phylum Mollusca; class Gastropoda; family Lymnaeidae; genus Ampullaceana; species Ampullaceana balthica. The sequence continues at coordinate 68,882 of CALYLW010001997.1, forward strand.
TAAAATACGTCATGTGTACGTGTACGCTTGGAACTTATGCCCATTATTGAACCGATTACATCCAGAAAATGCATTTTTTTAAAATTTGACAACTATGTAGATTTCTAGCCTACGTACTATACGAAGACACCTAAATCTACCCTACTTTCATTTATATTGACACGAGTGACACTAATCTTAATCCACATGACTTGTCTGTATCTCGTATCCTTTCTGTGATATTTAAAATTAATGCCTTTAAAACTGAGCTAAGAAGAAAAGTCGTTTTGTGCTCCTCTCGAATTGCGATGTCAAGAATTGATGCATTCAATAAAGTTAATGAATACTTGACTAATTTTAAATGGGATCATTTGCCATTATATCTAGAACAGTGCTTCTCAAACTTTTTATTATTTCGGACCGGCAGGAATTTTTTTCCATTGCACCAGGGAGCGGTGCACTATTTTCCCTGCACTGACAATTTTTTGTGTCCTTTTTTTGAGAACATCTGAGAACCGGCAGCGGATGGTCCACGGACAGGCACCGGTCCGCAGACCACAACTTTGAGAAGCACTGATCTAGAAGACCAGGGGCGTTTGACCAAAAACCAATCGAACAATTATATCAAACTTAAAACATTTTTAATTCTATCAAATAGACTCCCTCCCCCCTCCCCTTTTAAAGAAAAAGGATAATCCCGGGCCGTTTTGACTTAAAATATCTACACATAATGATTCATAATCCTATTCAGATCATTTTTAGACACTTGTCATGCTTGTAAAACTCACCAGTAGTATTTTTTGGGGGGAGGGGGGCTAACGACGCTCCTCCAAATCCCCGAGTCATGTGAGCAGGACCTAGAGTCTGGGGGTTGGGGGGGGGGTAACGTACACATAAACGTGTATATTTTCGGGTAACGGGCAAAAAAGTTTGACTCCTGCCATGAGAGAACCAAACGGAGCTGCGGTAACATCACAAATGCTTTGATGTCAACATCAAACGACGCAGTGGAACAATTTCATACGTTATCTTGTGGATTCTCAAACTTAAGGATTATAATTACATTTAATTTTCGTGTCTTGATAGCTTACGCCAACCAGCGTCTGATGGCCTACCGACCGGTACATTGAGAAGCACTAATTTAAGAGGAAAAAAAAGACATTAAATAAATTGTAAGCGACCAAATATTTCAGTGGAAGTTTAATTTAAAGTTACCCTTTTGATGTGACGTCACATTTCTTCAACCCCCCTCCCTCCCCCTCGTCACGCATCGTCACAAAAGTGTGACCCCCCTCCCCCCTAGGTGCGTGACGTCATTTATGGACGGCCCCTAAGCGTTATATTTTCCTCATCAAGGAATCCATCCTCTCCCAGGACTGAAATGTCTTTTGTTGCTCTTTTCGGTGTTTTTGTAACTGTTTTTTTTACACGACAGCGTTGTTGGCCTTGAGCGCAACCACTTGGGGGGTTGTCCCTCACAGCTCAATGGGTAGCTGCCTTTGTTCGGGTTGGGTCCCCTAGCCTTTGTGGATCCGTCCACTTCCGCCCCGGGTATTTTATTTCCCGGTAGCCTCCATTTCTGGTGGGCTTTCCTCTATCCGTCTCTGGGGAGGCGCTCGATGGAAGATCAGCATCTCCGCACGAGGAAGAGAATATGAAGGATCTGGAAATAGATGAGAATACTCATGGCAAGAAAGAGTGTAAAGTGGAAAGCTTTGACTGAAGTCATATGTTTCTCATGGTACCTAAAGGAAAATAGCGATGATAGGGAATACATTTTAATGCTCAAGGTCATAGTTTTTAAATATGTGCAGAAGCGTAACTGGGTTTTCCGTGCCCTTGGCTAATTCATTTTTGGCACCCTTGGGAAATAGGGAAAATACTAAATTGTACAGACTAAATTGATTATATTGAAGGATTAGCCCTCGGCGCCCTTGGCAATTGCCCTGATGGCAAGTCGTTGTTACGCCTCTGAATATGTGATCCTCGTGATTCGATAGTTAAGTCTACTATCGACATAGTTGTTTTTTTTTCTTCAAATTTCTTTTCATGTTGTTATGTCTCGTGTCTTCGAATTGTATTCGGGTTGTTAAGAAATAAGTTTAAGTCGATTAATTTTTTTTATCCCCTTCAAATTTCAAATTCATACAATGAATTAATTACAAAACAGTTTTCACCGAACTTGCTGAGTTAAAAACTTTTGTTTTATGTTAGCTTGACTTGATGCCATGTTATATAAGACTAGTTTGTGCTGTGGCGCCTGCGGCCCCCCCCCCTTTTTAGGGCGCCTACTGCGCCCACCTTTTTCAAAAGCCCAACTAACTTGTCCTTGTATGATAAATACGTAATATTAAACTTCCTTAAATGTAGACAAAGTATTTTATAATAGGGGCTGTTGGGCGCCTAAGGCGCCCAATTTTGTTGTTGTCAGAAGCCCAAGTAACTTATCCTTGTTTAATAAATAAGAAATATTAAACTTCCTGAACACCATGATTATAACTAAAGTTTAAAAAAAACACAACAACAAGTCAATTTGTTCGAAAAGCGTCTCTTCGACTTTTGGTCACTCGTCTACTTCTGGGGTATGTCTCAACTTGTCAATGTTTGCGCGTTCAGCAATACGTGCTGATCTGCGCGGTTCAACCGGGAGGGGTAAGTTTATCCCTGCACCGGGTCGATTGTCTCTGGGTCGCATTGTAGAGACGATCTGTGGGGACTACCTCTGACTCTGGTACGAGCTCCGATAGAGGTTCCTCTGCCAAAAGAAGATCCTTCCGATTCACTGTTCTTTCCTCACCTCCGGCCAGGGGAAGCAGTCTATATACGTGTCTGTCCGGTAAGCTGGCAGTGACACAGTATAAATCTGGTTTCCAATAGTCTTGGAATTTATTCCGTCCTTGCACTCTATTACGTAAATAGACAAAGTTGCCTACTGATAGAGGATGTTCGCTCGCATGCTTGTCCTTGAAAGATGTCCTTTCACTAGCCTCCTGTTTCAGTTTCTGTAAAGCGAGGCGGTGGGCCTCTTGCAGCCGGTAGTGATGTTGTCTGACCCAGTCGGTACCTGCTACCGCGGCATCCATGGGTCGATGCAAAAGTTCGTCAATGGGGAGCCTAGGGGCCCTGCCAAACAGTAGATGGTAAGGTGCAAATCCCGTAGAGGCATGGGGTGTATTATTGTATGCCTGTAACAATTCTGGTAGAAACACTGGCCACTGACATTTCCTTTCGGGTGGTAAAGATCAACAAAGAAAACAAATCACTACTAATATGTTCCTTTTAAAATTGATTAATTCTCTTTGTTGGGAAGTAATAAGATCCAATTAAGCTAACAAATTATGCAAAAACATATAAAAATGAAAAAAAATGTGTTTTATCAACAATTTATGGTAAGAAATACAACTTTAAAACAACAAGCTGAAAAATTTAATAACATTTTACCATTAGGCATACTTGTTAAAAGCTTGGGTGGCCAAACGCCGAAATAAAATGTGTACAACATTTGTTAGTCCATTATTACAGGTATGTTGTTTGGCGTTAAGAAATAAGGTTTTAAATACCCAGTATGTTCTAGCTCTTAGGGACCGTCCATAAATGACGCCACGCGATTTTTGCCGATTTTTTACCCCCTCCCCCCTCTCGTCACGCGTCGTCACAAAAACTTAGACCCCCCCCCTCTAAAAATACGTCACAAATCTTTTACACCCCCCCCCCAAAAAAAAACAACTTCATTTTCTATTTGAAAAAAAGTATGTTTCAAATCACGTTTATTGACATTTAAGTATTTATTATTTATTTATTGAAGATATACATTGTAATATCGTAACCCGTGTGAAGCATTTTTTAAAAACGTTTAACCGGCCTTCAGAAAACGAACTGTGTTAACATCCTTAGATTATATTTTATTTTAATGCATACAAATTAAACATTGACTATTAATCATCACGGTTAACGTCTTTGTTTAGAAAAAAATATATTTAAAAATAACATTTTTAAAATGTTTTTTTTTAAATCCATCAATTGACTGACGGGCAACCCGTAAGAAAGAGGTCGGCGAACAGGCGTTAATATCCTAATCTGGGGTCAAAAAGAGAATTCTTGGGGGTAATGCAGACTCATTTGGGACATATAACATCCACTACAATCTATGGCAGATTAAGGGGGGGGGCTGAACGGGCTAAAGCCAGGGGCCCCCGATGAATAGGGGCCGCCAAATTTAGTATATTTTATAAGAAAGATGGACAAATGTTTGCATGAATTCCTGAAAATATCATAAATTAAATAAATTAATATTTAAAAAACTGATTTTATAGGCTCACTAAGAGAAAATATTAGAGAATATTGTTTATATTTTTAAAATTTACAATTTTCATCAGGCTCGTGTGGCCTTGAGGTAGAAAGTCGGCCTGCTGTGCAAGCGGTCATGTAATGGATTCCCGGCGTGGGCAAAAAAAAATTTAATTGTATTTTTACACTCAATATTAGGATACCGGCAAACAGTTATTTCTTCGTATTCCATTTTTCATGAATAATCTTTTTGGCTGGGAAGGCCGATCCCGTAGTACAGACAAAGTATTTTAAAGGAACCGATGAACTATTTAGTTACAAGTTACAGTCTTATATTATCTGCTAGCAATTATTTTATTTAAAGGGACGCTGGCTGGATAGGGCCCCAGTTTGAAATGCAGACAGGGGCCCCGTGCAGTCTTAATCCGCCCCTGACTACAATCCACTACATATATTAAAATACGTCATGTGTACGTGTACGCTTGGAACTTATGCCCATTATTGAACCGATTACATCCAGAAAATGCATTTTTTTTAAAATTTGACAACTATGTAGATTTCTAGCCTACGTACTATACGAAGACACCTAAATCTACCCTACTTTCATTTATATTGACACGAGTGACACTAATCTTAATCCACATGACTTGTCTGTATCTCGTATCCTTTCTGTGATATTTAAAATTAATGCCTTTAAAACTGAGCTAAGAAGAAAAGTCGTTTTGTGCTCCTCTCGAATTGCGATGTCAAGAATTGATGCATTCAATAAAGTTAATGAATACTTGACTAATTTTAAATGGGATCATTTGCCATTATATCTAGAACAGTGCTTCTCAAACTTTTTATTATTTCGGACCGGCAGGAATTTTTTTCCATTGCACCAGGGAGCGGTGCACTATTTTCCCTGCACTGACAATTTTTTGTGTCCTTTTTTTGAGAACATCTGAGAACCGGCAGCGGATGGTCCACGGACAGGCACCGGTCCGCAGACCACAACTTTGAGAAGCACTGATCTAGAAGACCAGGGGCGTTTGACCAAAAACCAATCGAACAATTATATCAAACTTAAAACATTTTTAATTCTATCAAATAGACTCCCTCCCCCCTCCCCTTTTAAAGAAAAAGGATAATCCCGGGCCGTTTTGACTTAAAATATCTACACATAATGATTCATAATCCTATTCAGATCATTTTTAGACACTTGTCATGCTTGTAAAACTCACCAGTAGTATTTTTTGGGGGGAGGGGGGCTAACGACGCTCCTCCAAATCCCCGAGTCATGTGAGCAGGACCTAGAGTCTGGGGGTTGGGGGGGGGGTAACGTACACATAAACGTGTATATTTTCGGGTAACGGGCAAAAAAGTTTGACTCCTGCCATGAGAGAACCAAACGGAGCTGCGGTAACATCACAAATGCTTTGATGTCAACATCAAACGACGCAGTGGAACAATTTCATACGTTATCTTGTGGATTCTCAAACTTAAGGATTATAATTACATTTAATTTTCGTGTCTTGATAGCTTACGCCAACCAGCGTCTGATGGCCTACCGACCGGTACATTGAGAAGCACTAATTTAAGAGGAAAAAAAAGACATTAAATAAATTGTAAGCGACCAAATATTTCAGTGGAAGTTTAATTTAAAGTTACCCTTTTGATGTGACGTCACATTTCTTCAACCCCCCTCCCTCCCCCTCGTCACGCATCGTCACAAAAGTGTGACCCCCCTCCCCCCTAGGTGCGTGACGTCATTTATGGACGGTCCCTAAGCGTTATATTTTCCTCATCAAGGAATCCATCCTCTCCCAGGACTGAAATGTCTTTTGTTGCTCTTTTCGGTGTTTTTGTAACTGTTTTTTTTACACGACAGCGTTGTTGGCCTTGAGCGCAACCACTTGGGGGGTTGTCCCTCACAGCTCAATGGGTAGCTGCCTTTGTTCGGGTTGGGTCCCCTAGCCTTTGTGGATCCGTCCACTTCCGCCCCGGGTATTTTATTTCCCGGTAGCCTCCATTTCTGGTGGGCTTTCCTCTATCCGTCTCTGGGGAGGCGCTCGATGGAAGATCAGCATCTCCGCACGAGGAAGAGAATATGAAGGATCTGGAAATAGATGAGAATACTCATGGCAAGAAAGAGTGTAAAGTGGAAAGCTTTGACTGAAGTCATATGTTTCTCATGGTACCTAAAGGAAAATAGCGATGATAGGGAATACATTTTAATGCTCAAGGTCATAGTTTTTAAATATGTGCAGAAGCGTAACTGGGTTTTCCGTGCCCTTGGCTAATTCATTTTTGGCACCCTTGGGAAATAGGGAAAATACTAAATTGTACAGACTAAATTGATTATATTGAAGGATTAGCCCTCGGCGCCCTTGGCAATTGCCCTGATGGCAAGTCGTTGTTACGCCTCTGAATATGTGATCCTCGTGATTCGATAGTTAAGTCTACTATCGACATAGTTGTTTTTTTTTCTTCAAATTTCTTTTCATGTTGTTATGTCTCGTGTCTTCGAATTGTATTCGGGTTGTTAAGAAATAAGTTTAAGTCGATTAATTTTTTTTATCCCCTTCAAATTTCAAATTCATACAATGAATTAATTACAAAACAGTTTTCACCGAACTTGCTGAGTTAAAAACTTTTGTTTTATGTTAGCTTGACTTGATGCCATGTTATATAAGACTAGTTTGTGCTGTGGCGCCTGCGGCCCCCCCCCCTTTTTAGGGCGCCTACTGCGCCCACCTTTTTCAAAAGCCCAACTAACTTGTCCTTGTATGATAAATACGTAATATTAAACTTCCTTAAATGTAGACAAAGTATTTTATAATAGGGGCTGTTGGGCGCCTAAGGCGCCCAATTTTGTTGTTGTCAGAAGCCCAAGTAACTTATCCTTGTTTAATAAATAAGAAATATTAAATTTCCTGAACACCATGATTATAACTAAAGTTTAAAAAAAACACAACAACAAGTCAATTTGTTCGAAAAGCGTCTCTTCGACTTTTGGTCACTCGTCTACTTCTGGGGTATGTCTCAACTTGTCAATGTTTGCGCGTTCAGCAATACGTGCTGATCTGCGCGGTTCAACCGGGAGGGGTAAGTTTATCCCTGCACCGGGTCGATTGTCTCTGGGTCGCATTGTAGAGACGATCTGTGGGGACTACCTCTGACTCTGGTACGAGCTCCGATAGAGGTTCCTCTGCCAAAAGAAGATCCTTCCGATTCACTGTTCTTTCCTCACCTCCGGCCAGGGGAAGCAGTCTATATACGTGTCTGTCCGGTAAGCTGGCAGTGACACAGTATAAATCTGGTTTCCAATAGTCTTGGAATTTATTCCGTCCTTGCACTCTATTACGTAAATAGACAAAGTTGCCTACTGATAGAGGATGTTCGCTCGCATGCTTGTCCTTGAAAGATGTCCTTTCACTAGCCTCCTGTTTCAGTTTCTGTAAAGCGAGGCGGTGGGCCTCTTGCAGCCGGTAGTGATGTTGTCTGACCCAGTCGGTACCTGCTACCGCGGCATCCATGGGTCGATGCAAAAGTTCGTCAATGGGGAGCCTAGGGGCCCTGCCAAACAGTAGATGGTAAGGTGCAAATCCCGTAGAGGCATGGGGTGTATTATTGTATGCCTGTAACAATTCTGGTAGAAACACTGGCCACTGACATTTCCTTTCGGGTGGTAAAGATC
>CALYLW010001998.1:0-76754 GCA_944989445.1 Ampullaceana balthica
CACCCCACCACACCCCACCCCCACCCCACCCCACACCCCACCCCCCCCACCCCACCCCCACCCCACCCCACCACCCCACCCCACACCCCCCCCCCCCACACCCCACCCACCCCACACCCCACCCCCACCCCACCCCACCCCACCCCCACCCCACCCCACCCCCCCCCACCCCACCCCACCCCCACCCCCCCCACCCCCACCCCACACCCCCCCCACCCCCCCCACCCCCCCCACCCCACCCCACCCCACCCCCTCACCCACACACACCACACCCCACCCCACACCCCACACACACACCACACACACACCCCACCCCACCCCCCCCACACACACACCCCCCCCACCCCACACACACACCCCACCCCACCCCACCCCCACCCCACACCCCACACCCCACACACACCCCACCCCCCCCACACACACACACCCACACCCACCCCCCCACACCCCACCCCACCCCCCCCCCCCCCCCCCCCCCCCCCCCCCCCCCCCCCCCCCCCCCCCCCCCCCCCCCCCCCCCCCCCCCCCCCCCCACCCCCCCCCCCCCCCCCCCCCCCCCCCCACCCCACCCCTCTCACACCCAACCTCCATATTCGATTTTCGATATATGGTTAATTTTAAGACTTTCTGAGATTACCGGGTACGCGCTGAGATGAATGTGGTCGCATCGGTCATGAAAGAGATGGGTCCGCTGATATTGGTGGAGTGATGATCCGTGTGTGTGGGGACGTGCAGGAGATTACGGAGGTATTTTTAATTTTCATTTTAGGGGAACGGTCATAAATGACGTCAAGCGATTTTTGCGATTTTTATTCTTATTTTTTACCCCCATCAACATACGACCGCCCCCCTTTTTTTTTTTTTTTTTTTTTTTACCCCCTCCCCACCCACCCAACCTCCCCCCCCCCTCCCCCCCTCGTCACGCGTCATCACAAAAAGCTTAGATCCCCCCCTCTAAAAATACGTCACAAATCTTTGACAAAAAAAAACAACAACAAAAAACAACAAAAAAACACTTTATTTTCTATTTGAATTTAAGTATGTTTCAAATCACTTTTATTGTCATTTAAGTATTTATTATTTATTTAGTGAAGATCTACATTGTAATATCGTAACCCGCGTGAAGCATTTTTTAAAAAAACGTTTAACCGGCCTTCAGAAAACGAACTGTGTTAACATCCTTAGATTATATTTTATTTTAATGCATACAAATTAAACATTGACTATTAATCATCACGGTTAACGTCTTTGTTTAGAAAAAAAATTATTTAAAAATAACTTTTTTAAAATGTATTTTTTAAAAAATCCCTCAATTGACTGACGGGCATCCCGTAAGAAAGAGGTCGGCGAACAGAGGTAAATAACCTCATCTGGGGTCAAAAAGGGAATTCTTGGGGGTAATGCAGACTCATTTGGGACATATAACATCCACTACAATCCACTAGATATATTAAAATACGTCATGTGTACGTGTACGCTTGGAACATATGCCCATTATTGAACCGGTTCCTTCCAGAAAATGCATTTTTTTAAAAATTTGACAACTATGTAGATTTCTTACCTACGTACTATACGAAGACACCTAAATCTACCCTACTTTCATTTATATTGACACGAGTGACAATAATCTTAATCCACATGACTTGTCTGTATCACGTATCCTTTCTGTGATATTTAAAATTAATGCCTTAAAAACTGAGCTAAGAAGAAAAGTTGTTTTGTGCTCCTCTCGAATTGCGATGTCAAGAATTTGATGCATTCAATAAAGTTAATGAATACTTGACTAATTTTAAATGGGCTCATTTACCATTATATCTAGAACAGTGCTTCTCAAACTTTTTAGTATGGCGGACCGGCAGGATTTTTTCCATTGCACCAGGGACCGGTGCACTATTTTCCTGCACTGACAATTTTTTCTGTCCTTTTTTTGAGAACATCTGCGGACCGGCAGCGGATGGCCCACGGACCGGCACCGGTCCGCGGACCACCACTTTGAGAAGCACTGATCTAGAAGACTAGAATGGCCAGGGGCGCTTGACCAAAAACCAATCGAACAATTATATCAAACTTTAAAAGTTTTTAATTCTATCAAATAGATTCCTCCCCCCTCCCCTTTTAAAGAAAAAGGATATTCCGTGTCGTTTTGACTTAAAATATCTACACATAATCCTATTCAGATCATTTTTAGACACTTGTCATGCTTGTAAAACTCACCAGTAGCATTTTTGAGGGGGGGGGCTAACGACGCTCCCCCAAATCCCCGAGTCATGTGAGCAGGACCTAGAGTCTGGGGGGTTGGGGGGGAGTAACGCACACATAAACTTGTATATTTTGGGCGTAACTGGGCGAAAAAGTTGACGACTCCTGCCATGAGAGAACCAAACGGAGCTGCGGTTACATCACAAATGCTTTGATGTCAACATCAAACGACGCAGTGTAACAATTTCATACGTTATCTTGTGGATTCTCAAACTTAAGGATTATAATTAGATTTAATTTTCGTGTCTTGATTCTTGATAGCTTACGCCAACCAGCATCTGATGGCCTACCAACCGGCACATTGAGAAGCACTGATTTAAAATTAAATATTTTTTTAAGGCATTAAATAAATTGTAAGCGACCAAATATTTCAGTGGAAGTTTTATTTAAAGTAGGGATGTGACGGAGCTCATGAAAATCCGCATCCGTCGGATTCGGATTTGGCAAATATAAATCCGTCGGATTCGAATGCTGATGCAGATTTGGTCAACACTTGGCTAAAAGGGGATATACCAATGTGTCAGTCCCGTGCCCCCCATAACATATATACATGTATAATATACCTAATTCTATATATAATTCCAAATCATTCCAAATATCATTCTAACTCATTCCAAATATCATTCTAACTCATTCCAAATGTCATTCCAACTCATTCCAATTGGTCACACATAACCAGCTTTTCGCCATTCCAATCCGCACATCCACTCCACCATTCCAATCCGCATATCCATCCGAGGTTTAGAAAGCTCGGATGAAAACAATGTTTGGCGAGAGGGGTGTATCTAAAATATGTTCATGTCTAAATACGACGTCTACTCTATGGACGGCTGAGTAAGGGTCCAGGAGTTTAGTTTTATCTGTTTTCTTTATTTCGGGTTTTCGAAAGTCTCTAGGTTTTATAATTTTAGTTACGATTTCTACGGCCGTGTTTGATCTGAAAACGGTAATTTTTCAAATTCGAATCCGATGGAATTTTTTTTTAATCCGTCGGATTCGAATTTGCTAAAAAACGTCGAAGTTCGCATGTCGTCGGATTCGAATTCGAACTTCGTCACATCCCTAATTTAAAGTTATCCTTTTGATGTGACGTCACATTTCTTCAACCTCCCTCCCACCCCCTCGTCACGCATCGTCACAAAAGTGTGACCCCCCCCTCCCCCCCCTAGGTGCGTGACTTCATTTATGGACGGCCCCTTATACAGACTAAACACCTCAACAGTGCTGCACATGGCAAGATTTCAGAAATTGCAGTTACTGGCATTCTACATACGAGCAATACGCATGATGGAATCTACATGGAAAATAGATTTATAAAACGATTTGGTACGTCGGTGACATATAAATTAAATCGAATTCAAAATTTTACATAACTGTGGAATAGTTTTCCCGTTTTGGTTTTTACTGTAACTTTTGATTCTTCCTTCCTTTTCTTATATCTCGTCTTTGTTCGTATTTTAAAAAAAAACTAATTATTATATTTCTAGAATTTATTACATAATTTAAATTTTCTTTTAATACTTGTGTAAGTTTTTCGTACTGTTGAAGGCATTAGTCGAAATGTCTACTTTTGTATTAGTCACTTAATAAGCTTTAATTAATTTTTTACACACAATAGGGCTTGTCATTTCTAAAACCGGAAAACGTCATAACTCGTTGAGAAATGATTTATTTTTAGATTACATTTTAGCAGAACAATGTTTTGAATCATAAATACAGTCCAATCAACGAGTTCTCAAAATTGTTAGCATAGTAAAATTACGAGACTTTTTTTATTTTGTTGTTCAAGTCAAATAAGCTGTCTTAAATTAACGAAGAATTAACAAATAGCTGATGATACTTCCTTCTCAATATACGTACATTTACATATTGATTCGTATCTTTTATTATTTTTTTAAATAAAATTCGTCCCCCAAAAAGACCCCAATATTTTTACTTTCTATTTAATAGACTTCCGGTAAACAATAACAAGCCCTATTCATTAAATTGTGTATATCTTACTCTCACTATATTTATTTACAATGTACTCGATTGTGAACAATGGAAAACTACCAATTAATATTTCTGAAGACACAATTACACACACACACACAGAGAGACATGCATACAAAATAGATACACATACACATAAACACAATCACAGAGACGCACACACAATCACAAACACACGAGAAAATAGAGAGAGAGAGCGAGAGAGAGAGAGAGAGAGAGAGAGAGAGAGAGAGGAGAGAGAGAGAGAGAGAGAGAGAGAGAGAGAGAGAGAGAGAGAGAGAGAGAGAGAGAGAGAGAGAGACAAAGAAACCATACCGATGAATAGTGGAGCGGCAATTGTGTACATTCTTTCTAAGAGCAACGTTAAAAGTTGGGAACGAAATGAGGAAACGATAAGGAACTGATTTAGAAATTTAGTTTTTAAAGCATAGGAATATAGATGACAGAGATAATTTCAATATTTATAGATTCTAGAAAACTTAATATGTAAGGCAGAAATACAGACACAGCCATACATATACATACTGACACACACATATAGACATAGTGAAAAAGACACACTTACAGACACACGCACAAACATTTAAAATGTATAGAGCTATCAAAGGTTTTTTTATTTAAAAAAACAACTCAACTTTAAACAAATTGAGCCCCTCCCCCTCCCTTTATTTTCAAGAATAAAAACTCCCCCCTCCACATATAGATAAAAGTGCCACCAGGTGAAGGGGTTGACCGCCCCCCCCCCTGAATGGAACTAACCTTTAAATTAATGACGGGTGATAAATCTGCCATGAAAGAGATGTGGGATTCATGGCGTTGACGTAATGGGACATAACTCTAGCTAATTATAATGTTTTGTCGTTCACCTTGTTTAATCTTTTACTCCTTATTATTTATGGCAGATTAACACAAGCCGATAAGAGTAAGGGGTGGGGTTGGAGTAGAGGCTGGTGGGAATTAGGTTCTAAATCTCCTTTTCACAATACATTCGAGGAGGCCATCGCTGAAGAGCTCACCCTCTAACGGTCAAGGTACGCGGAAGGCTGCGCGGAGGAGGAGACAAAGCCATCGTCCCTTGAGGACAGATTGATGCCATATAAATCTCCCTTTCACAAAAATCATTAGCCTAAAAGAGATGCCTTGCCCTTCTATAGATGAGAGTGAGAAAATCTAATGCAGTTATATTTGTTAAAAATACTTTTTTATTTTGGGTTCGTTCCCACGATGATATCATGTTTTTATGAGACCGTCTAAACGCGTCACCATGTACCTATGAATTATATTTAAATCCCTTTCATGGGTTGGTGATTTGTTTATACACGTGATAACAAAACAAATGTTCGTTAAATTTCAACGGGGAAAAAAACAACAACACGCATACAGAAACTACTATCGTGTGAAAACAGTCCTGTAGTGGGGGTTAATAAAATATAACGGTAAACACTGCACTGGTCTATGGCAGTGGCGTAGCGAGATGTGGCAGGTTGGCAAATGCCCCGGGCGGGACATACCCACGCTACTCCGCTGCAGAAAACTTCAATTTTATTCAAGAAATCAAAGCTTTTCATTTTAATTCTAGCATAAAAACGTATAGTGTCTTTATTATTATTATTTATTTTTTTGGGTGCCCCATAACCTCGTGGTCGTAAGGCAACGTAAGGGGTTCTAATGTTTCTATTAGAACTTTCTTGGGGCTTGGTAGACCTTGGCGGCGGTCCTAACCATTGAGACTTGTGTCCTCTGACGGGGTGGCGCCAAAGTGGTAGCTGGTCGATGAAGGGAATTCCAACCCTCCTAGTCAGGCCAATTTAGTGGGAGGCATTTTCGACTTTCTGTCCTGGGTGCTCAGACGGCTGCTTCAGAAGCGACCGCTCCGGGGGGGTGTTCTCAGCTGTTACGTCCCAGACGGCTGAGGGGGTCTTCCGGGAAGCCCCATGAAGAGCGCAGGCTCGGGACTGCTGACTTTCTTCCACATGTAGGATTACGAGTTACGTCTCATATATAAGGGATTTATAGTCAAAAACTTTGTTTTTACGGTTTGTTTTATTAAATCTATTTTAACCTTCGTCTCTCTCTTGGTCGGTTGGGCTGAAAAACAAAAGTAAAAAATGACCCACTTCCCGTGATGCTATCGAGCTGAAATTTTGCACAAACACTTGTGTCACCTAACAATGCATTGTATCAAAATTTCAGATCGATCGAATGTACCGTAATTAAATTAATTCATTTTTAGTCTATCTCTATTTATCTCTATGTAGCCGTCTGCTATTATTGACACCCACGTGTCACTGGAGTTCACTCCAGCCATCGATAACCACATCCCCGTGTTTTACAGCAAGAAGAGTCCAATTCAGTCACGTTCAGTCTGTAAATGTTTGTCGCGTGGTGCGTATTACATTGAACATAATCAATACTTTTAGTCATGTCTCAAATGTAAGGGATTTATAGTAAAAAACTTTGTTTTTACAGGTTGTTTAATTAGTGTGGCTTTAACGTGGGATAGATCCCACGCCCGCTTGTGAGACGAGCGCGCTTATGACTTCGCTATACAGTACTTTTGGTTTTGTTTTGTTTTGTTTTTTGTTGTTGTTGTTTTGTTTTGTTTGGGTGTTTTTTTGGGGGGCGGCAAATTTGGGTTCTGCCCCGGGTGGAACTTACCCACGCTAAGCCGCTGGCATAATGGTAGGGATTGCAACATATTGTTTCTGGAAATACATGACACACTGTCTAACTTACCGACACACCAGACAGAACAGGAAGACTCCAGGCGCCCTGCAGGACATCTTCAATTTCACGCAGAGTGGAAAACAAGATAAAAAGCCGTTTTTTAAAAACAAAACAGCAGTAATTTTCCAAACATAAAAAAACAGAAAAAGTTTGTTTGTGGATGATAATATTACACGGTATCCATTAAAACCAGTTCCAAACCGAAACAAAATAATTGCCACAAAATGTCACAAGACATATATTAATTTTTTTTAAGGCAGAAATTCAAGTGATTTTTATGAGACGCTAGTTTTATCAGTTCAAACTTTTAGGCAATCCAGTGCGTGGACATTTCCATCAATTAAATTTACTATAAAAATCAGCATTCAAGTAGTGAAATTTATAAACCCAAATGTACACAACCCCTCACCCAAATGTACACAACCCCTCACCCAAATGTATACAACCCCTCACCCAAATGTATACAACCCCTCACCCAAATGTACACAACCCCTCACCCAAATGTACACAACCCCTCACCCAAATGTACACAACACCTCACCCAAATGTACACAGCCCCTCTTCCAAATGTACACAACCCTTCTTCCAAGTGTACACAACCCCTCACCCAAATGTACACAGCCCCTCTTCCAAATGTACACAACCCTTCTTCCAAATGTACACAACCCCTCACCCAAATGTACACAACCCCTCACCCAAATGTACACAACCCCTCACCCAAATGTACACAAGCCCTCACCCAAATGTACACAACCCCTCACCCAAATGTACACAACCCCTCACCCAAATGTACATAAACCCTCACCCAAATGTACACGACCCCTCACCCAAATGTACACAACCCCTCACCCAAATAAATGTACACAACCCCTCACCCAAATGTATACAACCCCTCACCCAAATGTACACAACCCCGCACCCAAATTTACACAACCCCTCACCCAAATAAATGTACACAACCCCTCACCCAAATGTATACAACCCCTCACCCAAATGTATACAACCCCTCACCCAAATGTATACAACCCCTCACCCAAATAAATGTACACAACCCCTCACCCAAATAAATGTACACAACCCCTCACCCAAATGTACACAACCCCTCACCCAAATAAATGTACACAACCCCTCACCCAAATGTATACAACCCCTCACCCAAATGTACACAACCCCTCACCCAAATGTACACAACCCCTCACCCAAATGTACACAGCCCCTCACCCGAATGTACACAGCCCGTCTTCCAAATGTACAAAACCCCTCACCCAAATGTACACAACCCCTCACCCAAATGTACACAACCCCTCTTCCAAATGTACACAACCCCTCACCCAGATGTACACAACCCCTCACCCAAATTTACACAACCCCTCTTCCTAATGTACACAACCCCTCACACACAACTACACAAACCCTCAGACACAACAAACTATGACGACGAAATTAGGTAATGCGGCAGCTACAACTTTGTACCTACGACTATGTACCTACGCCTCTATCCTACGCACCAACGCCTTTTGTACCTAAGCCCCTACGCCTTTGTACCTACGCACCTACGCCTTTGTATTATACCTACGCACCTACGCCGTTGTACCTTGTAGTACCAAGTACCAACGCATAGGTTATCTTTACTTCTTGTCGGCCGTAGAGTCAGTCGTGAAGCTGAGGTTGAAGTATTAGACACAGTAATAAAATAAGGCAATTAATTCTTAGTCTTAGTAACGCAACAACCGGTTCCATGGCGACAGTTCTGCTTTCTCTGTGTATCGCTGGGCGCGGAATGTCGTATAGCGACTTCGAACAAGGACAGCGAGCCCGAGCAGATCCAATGAAGCGTTAAAAATATACGCTCAAAGCGTGTGGCATTGAACACGACTCTTGTGAAACAGCAGCCGCCGACTGAGTCTTCTGTACTACATGGCACGGCAGGATACGAAACAAATAGACAGAAACCGTGCCAACTATTTGCACCTCACCCCCCTCAACACACAGACAATCGTCTACACCTTAATTAACCCAACAAGCGGTAAAGCGGTCCTATGACCATGACCAATGGTGTTAAACTTCTTACGATGTCCAGCTGCTTTCCTTAAACTGCCATTAGCCGCCCAGGAGGGCCCCCACATCCAACACCCACCCAGGAGGGCCCCCACATACCACACCCGCCCAGGAGGGCCCCCACATACCACACCCACCCATGAGGGCCCCCACATACCACACCCGCCCAGAAGGGCCGCCACATCCCACACCCGCCCAGGAGGGCCCCCACAGCCCACACCCGCCCAGGAGGGCCCCCACATACCACACCCGCCCAGGAGGTCTCCCACATCCCACACCCGCCCAGGAGGGCCCCCACATCCAACACCCACCCAGAAGGGCCCCCACAGCCCACACCCGCCCAGGAGGGCCCCCACATCCCACACCCGCCCAGGAGGGCACCCAAATCCCACACTCACCCAGCAGGGCCCCCACATCCCACACCCGCCCAGGAGGGAACCCACATCCCACACCCACCCAGCAGGGCCCCCACATCCCACACCCGCCCAGGAGGACCCCCACATCTCACACCCACCCAGGAGGGCCCCCACATCCCACTCATGAGTGCCCCACATTTTACACCCATGCATGTGGGCCCCACATCCCACACCCGGGTGCAAGCACTTCTGTCCCACCCAAATGCGCCCCACACCCCTCACCCTCCCCTAACTACCATTCTTCTCCCTCACGCTGTCTAAAATTTGCCCACACCTGGTTCTCCCACCCCCCCCCCACCCCTACTGTTACTCTGCTCACTGCGGTAATTATCCGTAGACGCGGCAACTCATTTTAGCTGGGGATTTTTTAATGAAGTAATTTGAAAGTAAACACACCCCCTCCCTCCTCCGTGTGGCTTAAAATATGTGCATTAATATTTTGTTGGTTTTTTTTTAATCAGGTTGTGAGATAGCAGGTAGATGCTCAGAAAGATCAGTCTGGTTGCTGTTATCCCTCTTTGCTTTTTCAGCTCGAGTTGTGAAAGAATGAATGGATCTAATTCTGGTCGCTGTTGAAAATTTCAGCTAAAAATTTTATTCCGAATAACACTCAACATGATTGATAATATTTACAAAATTATCCTATGCAATTATAATTTAATCACTAAGAAATAACGTTGTTTTTTTAAAAAATGTAATAGATGGGTGGTCCCCCCTTATGAGTGCTTTATTTAGATCCACCATTCACCGTGACCAGGTTTCATGAGATACATCTATTTCATTCATTAAACCTTCAGAAAGGCATAGTCTTTCGCTGTGTAATTTAACCGATTGATTTTTTTAAACTGTTAAGCAGTAAATATTTTCTGATTTAAAAACGACAACAAAACAACAAAACAAAGCAAAATAAGTTTCCATATCAATTTCTTGACCACACAGCCCCGTCATCGTTCAAGGTTCTGTACAGTCTTTCTTTCCTTTAATGACAAATTCACTTTTTTAAAGTAGGGTCTTGAAGAGATTTCCAAATACATCATGAGACATGGGGCCCCTATGCTGTCATTTAAAGTCTTTCAAAAAAAATATTTCTTTCCATTTTGTTCTCATGCGAACAAAAGTGTACGTTAGAAAACTTTGTATAAAAAGATATTTTTATTACACATGCGTGGGATTGCTCGTTTGGGAAAATTTGGAGTATTTTCAAAGCAATCGAAGTGAATCGAAGATTGGGCGGCAATCTTGTTCCTCTCTGGGTGGCACTAAGCTTAGATGTGTAACTGCTAATCATACTTGAATATATCGCGGAATCTTTTTTTAAACATAAATAAAATAAAAATAAAAAACAATTCTCACAAGTGGAGGCGTGAAAAAAGGGGGGGGGGCGGGACATGGTTAGACAACTAGCCCAACGATAGGCTGTGGTGAAAGCTGCCCCCCTTCCCCCTGTAATCCAATAAAAAATATCGATGTTGTCACGTGTCTCAATTTGTTCATCAGTCAACATGCAAGCACTCAATTGATGGAGAGAATATTAGTGTTGCCGCTTGAGAGAGGATAAAGGGAGCTCACTTGAAGGTCTTGAGCCAAGAAGGGACGGAGTTAACGAGAAACTTTAATTACGCTGAACTCAACAACAGGACCACGTGGAGTGGGCGCTTTATGGAAAATCTATGGGGTGGAGAGAAAGGTGGAGAAAGCTCACAAGAGTCATCTCACGACGTGGAGTCAGGGAGCTGTAGTCGCGGGATTACTGAGAGATCGGAAGTTCGGTTGGGGCAAAGGCGATAATGGCCAGAGATTTGGTATCATAGATTTGGCGTCATATACTTTGATTCATAGATATGAAGAAAGAGATTTGGAGTTGGAGTATTGGAGTCATAGACTTTAGAGTCACGGACTTTGAATCAGAGATTTGGAGTCATAGACTTTGAGTTATATATTTGGAGAAAGAAATTTGGAGTTGAAGTATTGGACCCACTGACTTTGGAGTCAGAAACTTTGAGTCATAGGTTTGGAGTCATAGACTAAGTCATAGATTTTGAGTCATAGATTTGCAGTCAGTGATTGGGAGTCTAGATTTGGAGTCTTGTTTCGTGTTGACTTGGAAGTACCATAGAATTGGGGGAGCGGGAATGAATTAAAGGAGCTAGGAGGTAGACTGCTCTCTTTCTCTTATCTATACAGACGCTCCTTCTATGCAGAAGATAGTTGCGTCCACAGACCATGACAGATGATCTGTTGGCAAGTGATGCAGCATTCACAGGCCACGGCTTTGTGGGTTCAAAGCATTACCCAGCCGCCTAACTACATGTAGTTAGGTACCCATTCGGAGCGGGGTGACTCAGGGACGCCCTAGGCCCCGGGAACAAACCCTTGCCTTGGCACGGATTCGAACCCGTGACCATCGGTACGACAGTCCAGTGCGCTGCCACTCGACCACCGCGCTGCCACTGCTGGAGGTGGATGTACGTATACTGGCCCAGGAGTCAATGATATTTTGAAACCTGGGTTCATAACAACTTTTTTCCAGGATGAAGTTGCTTTTTCTTTTATATTTTAAGTCAACAACGCAAATATAGCTCAAGAATGCGAGTCTATTTGACTAAGTCCCAACACATTACCGCCATGCTGGACACCATATGTTGTTTACCATGAGTATACACTCGTAAAAATGTTTTCGTCATCTTCGAAAACATGCCACCACTAACTGAGTAAAATACTATAAAATATATTAAAGTTTGAAATAAAATTAAAAACAAGAAGAACAATTTACAGAATCCGTTCTAGTGGAAAATTACCTAGTAATTTAAAGTGTGCACAACGAGGTGTTTATCTTTGCAGTCAAATTGGTCACGTGGGGTAGGAGTTATTTTTTTTCGTTCAAAAATTCGTTCAAGCCTCGTCGCATAAATTAGCCGTAATTTTCGCGTAAATCAAGTTCCAGAAAGTTATGAAAATGTGCACGCCGCAAAGTCAGGCTTAGTGTTACCAGAAGTCTGGCGCTAAGCTGCACGTGCGTTCATTTATAGACTAGTTCCTGGCGATGCCTTAGGTGCAGATAAAGAAGACGCACCAGAAATGTTCCGGAGATAATGCATATGTTTTGTATATTTTATCGTCAGTTTATATCGTTAACTAGGTCAGCGGGATTGTGACTTTCTTACAATTTATTTTCTAGCCTTGCCTTGCGGCCAACACACACGCACCCCAGTTGATTCGATTTTTTTTTAATTGTTCGAACCAACAAATTTACAATATAAATTATTTTAGTGTGGAGTTTTGGAATTTATAATGAATAGAGTACTAAAACTCAAAGTTCATTGATTCCGGCCTCCCAGACTTAACAGATTTATTTATAACGTTATATTGCACCACGACGTTAAGTGTAACGATGCCTCCACGAGATCTTGTAAGAGGTAACGTTATATTGCACCACGCCATTAAGTGTAAGGATTCCTCCACGAGATCTTCTTGTAAAAGGCTCTGTTTGTTAGTGTAAGTAAGCTGTCTCAAAACCGATCGTCGCGTTGGTTAATAGTAATCAACGGTTGATAAAGCAGTTGGTAATTTAACGATTGAAACGACAACGTGTTTTAACCGACGTTGAAACGATTATGTCAATCAGTCCTTGATCATTTTGAGACAGAGGCTCCCTCGAAAACCACCCCCACCCCCAAATCATTGGACATGAAACTTTTAGTGGCCTCCGACTTTTAAGGATCACCAAGACGAGATATCAAACTGGAAAACGTGCTGCATGTATTTCTATTGATATAAATGTAATTGCGTTAGCATTGCATCGATGCAGTGGCGTAGAGAGACATTGTGTCACCTGCATGGGGCGGACATTAAATTAGCATCCCCTCCCTTTTCAACAAAAAATTTGCATTTAAATATATATTATACATTAGTTTCTTTGTTTGTTTGTTGTTGTTTTTTTCCCACATGAATCCTGGAAAAGAAAGAACCAGGAAATATTAATATCCTTTTCAAACTAATTAAATCACATGGGGATGGAAATGGAAAAAAGTTGAGACAATTCATCCAAGTACTTAAATGACAGGCCTATATACAGGGGCCCCAGCTCCGCAGTACTTTAATGACAGGCCTATATACAGGGGCCACAGCTCCGCAGTACTTTAATGACTATCTCTAAACAAAACAAAAATCAATTTGCAGGATAACATGTTCATTTATGTGGTTTACGATCAACTCAGAAAACTGTAAAATAAGAATGGAATTTGTAATGGACATCTGAATACAGGGAATATTACGTAACCTGATAAATACATAATATAATACGGAGCCAGAAAAATCTGAGAATAATACGTAGAATAATACGGAACCAGATAAAACACACTGACTATTACAAAATTGACGATATGCATGAAATATTACGTTACAAACAAACCAGACTCACCTCAATGTAGAGGAAATATCCAAGTACGAACAGTTTATTGGATGCTAGATTCAAATACCTTCAATCGTAGCGATAAATTAGTATCTCTTTATCGTATATCTCAGTGCTTCTATCGTCTCACAACGACCAACAACTTACTCTCTAACAACTAACATTCACGCTTGTAAACATGTCCTCGCGTCGTCGGATCTTCAACTCTCCGAGTCCTACCAATCTTTTCAAAAATAGATATATATTTTTTTTTAAATTTTATTTAAACAGCTGCTTTCCGCTTGCTAGTCATCCATGACAACCACACGTCACTTCTGGCTACCGGGGGGCCCCGCTTCTGTTCACGCGTACTCCCGCTTTATGCTTCATACCTTCACCGGGGCGGGGGGGGGGTGGAGTGTGGCTGCGTGGTGAGGGATGGGTGGGGATAGGGGTGGTGCTTTTTGTTTGTTTGCGATTCCTTTTAGTTACGTGTTACTCGCTTAGCTTAGCCATTTAAAGCTGTGGTTCCATCACGCCCGAGGTGGGGTGGGGAGGGGGGGTCGCGGGGGTAGAGGGTCTTTGCTTGTTGGGGTGGGGATGTTGCTCTCACTCCTGTTATCACACCACCTCACTCGTGGCAAATTATCTCACCCGAGCTGAAGCTGCGGGTTTTATCTCTACATATTTTTAAATCCCTTATATTAACTTCACGGCCGTCTCTGTCGTCATCTCTCTCTCTCCCTCTCTCTCTCTCTCTCTCTCTCTGTCGTTCTGTCGTGATCTCTGTCTTGGGCGGGCGGAAAAACAAAAGTCACAAATGACCCACTTCCCGTCATGCGATCGAGCTGAAATTTGGCACAAGGATCCGTCTTACCTAACAATGCATCGTATCAAAATTTCAGATCGATCGAACGTACCGTAATTAAATTAATGTATTTTTAGTTTATCCTTATATAACGTATGTAATTCAAATTCACTGTTTGTTATTATTTTTTTTCACGTGGAGTTTGAGTTCATACGCATTGACGCGACCCATCGAAGTACCGGCGTGCTTTTGTTTACATTTTACGTGTCACGCTGAGCTCGTCCAGCGATCGGTGCCATCTTTTTCCTCCCCCTCCACCCCCGGGTTATGAAAGCAAAGTTGCAGTTAAGACAGATTCAGTCTGTAAATGTTTGTCGTCGTTTGAAACATAATCAATACTGTTAGTTATGTCTCATATATAAGGGTTTTATAGTCAAAAACTTTGTTTTTACGGGTTTGTTTTATTAAATCCCTTATATTAACTTCACGCCGTCTCTGTCGTCATCTCTCTCTCTGTCTGTCTTGGGCGGGCGGAAAAATCAAAAGTAAAAAATGATCCAGTTCCCGTGATCCGATCGAGCTGAAATTTGGCACACGGACCCGTCTTACCTAACAATGCATCGTATCAAAATTTCAGATCAATCGAACGTACCGTAATTAAATTAATGCATTTTTAGTTTATACTTTTATCACGTATGTAATTCAAATTCACGGTTTGTTATAGTTTTTTTTTCCACGTGAGAGTTTGAGTTGACGCATTGACGTCGACCGTCGTGCCGACACCCCCTCACGTCACATCCCCCGTTATTAAAGACAGGGGACATCACTCGGTGTCAGTCTGTAAATGTTTGTGGCGTTGGAACATAATCAATACTTTTAGTTCTGTCTCATATATAAGGGATTTATAGTCAAAAACTTTCTTTTTACGGGTCTTTTGTATTTTCTCACTAACACCGCCATCTCAACTGGTATGTTAACAAACCACCTGCTGATCGCTGATGTTAATTCACCAGTTAGTGTTTAAATTACGGCGCAACTGTTTCAGGGGTCGGAGAAAATGCAAGTATGATTGAATACCATAAAAACAATTTCCTGTACTAACAACTATCGGATAGAAAGAAAAAAAACGCTAGACATATATCGTTTCACAGCACAAAACCCCAAAAACCTTTTTTTTTAAATCTCTACAACTTCAAATATAAACGCTCAAAACAAGGGCCGCTGGCAGTCCCCACACACACACATACAAATTTATCCTTTGTGGTTTCTTATTTCCAGAGGTTTGGTCACTAAACACATTGCTTCATTTCCATCTATATGTCGATCTGACGTCAAACTCACTTTACTGATAACTATATTTTAAAAAAACGTTAAAAAAACAAGTTTTTGACTATAAATCTTTGATATACGAGACATAACTAAAAGAATATTCATTATTTTACGCAGCGCAAGACAATCCAAAAATCCAAAATTTTAGTTATGTATCTTAAAACATGTTTGAATATAATGCGCACCGATCGGGAATATATGTATACTATAATCTACTCGTCCAGTGGCGTAGCGAGGGGGGGGGGCAGGGGGGGACATATGTCCCCGGGCGCCACGTTAGGGGGCGCCAAAATAAGTATTAAAACCCTTTACTTAATTTCATTTTGATTTAAACTAATGTATCCCAAATACGTTTGCAAGATTGAATTTTGAAACTCCACAAATGTCTTTGTTACAAACCAGTTGGCAGGCAGGATTTTGGCGCCCCCATTGAGCTTTAAGGGGCGCCATTCAACAAATAAACAAATGACACATCCACAATGTAGTATTGCTGATGGCGTTTTAAAAAAAAAGTGAGTTGCTGGGAGTGAGACTAGGGGAGCAATAAGAAACAAAGGTGATTCTATTAATAGAACAGACAGAGACGACACTAAAAGCAACCGAAATGACCAAGACAAGAAAAAGAAGTGGCTTAAAGCAGTGGTTCTCAACCTGTGGTCCGTGGACCATAGTGGTCCGCGAAGATGTGCCTGGTGGTCCGCGAGCAAAGCATGAAATTTACGCACTGTATGATTAAATAATGGAACCTAGCAAGTAAAATAATTAACGCAGACTTAAAATATATTTTTTATCTGGACTAAATAGATTTTAAATTTTATCTAGGCTCGTCCATTAAATTCTCGTCTCTTTGATTTCTTATGTTCGAATGTTCGCTCGTTATCAGACTGTTTGAATTACGGGATGACGTAAGAGAGTTTCTTGTAGAAAAAACTCAAATCTTGTTGATCATTTGAACCATAACTTATGTGTTGCTGTTCTGGCTTATATGGCTGAAATTTTTGAAGAACTCAATAAACTTAATTTATCTCGGCAAGGAAAACAGAAACATTATATAACTCTCAGTTACAAAGTGTCTGCTTTTAGGAAAAAGCTTGATCTTTGGAAAAGAAGATTATTTCAAGGTAACTTTGACATGTTTGATCAATAGTACGAAATCACCGAGAAACCAGAAAATGCTGAAATAAATATAAAACACTGTTGATAAATTTGATGTCTGGTCATATTCAATCATTGCAGAGCCAATTTTAATTCCAATTTTGTGATTTTTAACGTTCAGTGGTTTTTTGTGGGTTTTCAGTCCCTATCTCGCACACATTGACTCATCAAATAAAATTACCAACATCGTAATTAAACCAATTCATTGAACTGACTAGCGATACCACTTTGAATATGTTGCATTAGAAAGTGCGCTTAATGAAATTTTGGAGTACTCTGAACTGTCTCAGATATCTTTTAAAATACTTTTACCCTTAGAAACTTTGTGGAAGTGGATTTTCTGCATTGCTTACAATAGAATCAAAACATCGTTCGTACTAAATAAACTAATAAAGCAGTCTTTTTAATACAAACTACTGTTTATGACTTAAAGGTTTTTTTTTAATTAGCAAGTATAATTAAATAAGAAGACTCTGAGACTAATATAAATGACATTTGTTCTTTACAAAATAAAGCCATTACAATATTGTTTTTGGAGCAGCAAATCGTAGCATAATAGTATAGTTTTTACTAACTAACATGTATACTACTTATAGCTAGCTATATACACAGTATAATTATATTTAACTTTCCAGCACGGCAGTAGCACAATTTTTAGTAGTGGTCCGTAGCTAAGACACACATTTTTCAAGTGGTCCTTGAATCTCAAAAGGTTGAGGACCAGTGGCTTACAGAATGGATAATTCGCGTCCCTTTGCTGCATGCTGTGACTCTTTTTAAAAAGACGAATCTTACTTCCCCCATCCCACTGTGGAGGGAGTAAAGTGGGGGAGGGGATGGAAGGTCTCTCCTCTCATGGGCTTGTGTCGGTATGTCAAATCAAATTGGATTCCTTTCATATGAAACATCAGACACCGCCTCTCTTTACTGTCTCTCTGTGATTAGACTTGTTGCTGAGTATGATCCACTGTTAGAAAAACACCTACAACATGTTCGAAAAAATCCAGGTTCAGTATCTTATTTATCACCGGAAATCCAAAAAGAATGTATCCACCTACTGACATCGACTGTAAGGAATCAGCTGTTGAGTGAAATCAGAAGAAAAACAATTTCTACGGTAGCTTACTTGACTCAACTCTTGATCTAGGACACCGGGAACAGCTTTCTCAAGTCATCAGATTTGTGGATGTGGATTTTCAAACTAAAAGTAGTAACCATCAAAGAATCATTTTTAGGTTTTGTACAGATACATTTCTAAGACGCAGCAAACCTTGAAAGATTTATCGTAGATAAACTGGAAGCTAAAAGCATACCACTAGCCGACTGTTGGTCACAATGTCGTGACAATGCTGCTGTAATGACTGCATGGGCATATATCCGGCCTTCAACAGCGAATATGTGCCAGAAATCACAGAGCATTGTTCGTAAACTGTGGCAAACACAGCTTAAACTTAGCAGGAGTACACCCAGCTAAACAGGATCCAGCTGTTATCACGCTTTTTGGAACAGTTGAAAGTATAAATTTTTGTTTTCTCTCGTTCAACAACTCGTTGGGGAGAATTAAAAAGAGTTGTGCCATCACAGTGAAGAGGGAGTCTGAAACACGTTGGAGTGCACGATCAGAAGCTGTGAAAAAAAAATTATGAAGGACTAGATGAACTAGTAGGGCTGTTGGAAAATTATCAGAAAATATAAATATGACGCCTGACACAAGATGTGATGCAGAAGCTTTGCTTGTAGATATATCAAACTTTAACTTCCTAGTTTTGTTACATTTCTGGAACATCATACTTGGGAAATTTTATTATGTCAAGAAACGGTTGCAGAATCCTACTGTGAATTTCAAGGAAGCAGCATCTGATCTTGAATCGCTTGAGCAAGAAATTGTCAACATTCGTGATAATTTGAGCCAGGTTGCGATAGACAATGGAGAAGAAGATGCACAACTTTGGTAATCGAGGTTGACAGAAGGATTAGGCGACATCGGAGGATGCCTGGAGAATTAACAAAAGATGCAGGACTTTCTGAAGAAGAAGAAATTGCACGTGATTTGAAAAGCGTAATTGATAGACTCCAAAAGGAGTTTTCAATACCGTTTTTACGTCTAAAAAACCTAAACAACAAGTTTGGATTTTTACTAGACGTGAAAACTCTTCTTGCTGAGACAAAAGTCGATACACTTCGTTAAAATTGATGATAAGATTTTGCTAATTTATACGACACTGGTCACGAATTGTGCACAGAAATCGGAGACTGAAAAATGCTGCTCAGTACTAGGACTGAAAATCTACCGGAAACTCCTTTGGATCTTTTTGGTTTTATTGTTTCATATGAAGATTACGCATTTACGAATCTGCGCGCTTCACTTTAAATACTTCTAACAATTGCTAATTCAACTGAAAGCTGTATGCGGTCCATCAGCAAACTAAAACTTATTTTGTCTTATTTACGTGCTTCAATGCTTCGTCTGAGCGATCTTGCACTTGAGAAACACTAGAGAATATTAATTTTGACAACGTGATTGTCGAGTTTGCGACATTCAAATAAAGGAGGATCAATTTTTTTGAAGACTATGTCTATTCGAGTCATGTATAATTAGTAGAGTTTTTTTTTCAAATAAATTGTTAACAATCGTATAGAGAATTATTAGTCTGTATTCTATTTCATTAAAATCTCAGATGCTTCGAAAAAGAACCATATAAACCGTAAAATTTCAATGTTTTTTGTTTGGGGGGGGGGCTCGGTGAGAAATCTTTCGGTCCGACAAGGGGCGCAGATTTTGTGTCATGTCCCCGGGCGCACATTACCCTAGCTACGCCACTGTACTCGTCAATATAATACTCACCGAATCGCGCAAACAGGAAAGTATTAAAAGGTTGTTCAATATAATACGCACCGCGACACTCTATCTCAAAAATTAATATGATAGATAATAATAATTATTATTATTATTATTATAATATATTAATAATAATTATTATATTAACATATAATATATTAACAAATGCTGGTTCAATTCTAGATTGAAAAAGCTATGCAAACAAAAAGAGAACTTATTTAAGAAATATAAAGCTACCTATTCATATAGGATACACAAAAAATACTTAAAGATTAAACACTTGACACAAAAACTTAGTCGAAACCTCCAGAATGAATATATAAACAATGTAATTAGAGGAAGAATTAGTAACAATTCAACAGCATAAATACAATGGTGCCCAAGTTAGAAGTAGATTACCCACAAACTACACAGAAGCACCTACTAAGCAGTTCTTAACAATAGAACAAAACATACAAAAAAGCAGACAGATAAGACAAATAATAGACACAGAAGGAACAACACAAACTGACAACAAAGAGATTGTAGAAACTTTTGAAAAATACTATACACAACTTTTTGCAACTGAACAAACTGATGCAAATATACAGGTTCAGTACACAAAAACTACAAAAGCACTGCAGGATGATCAAACAAAGGAAATGAACAAACCATTTACTCTACAGGACATGAATGTGACACTACACAACATGAATAAAAACAAAACACCTGGACCAGATGGACTAACAACAGAGTTTTACAACTTCTTTTTTACAACACTGGGCCCAATATTACATGCAACTTTAGAAGAAGCTTACAACAACATGGAACTACCAAATTCAATGAACACTTCATACATCACACTTCTACCAAAGAAAGACACATAGACAAAACACAACTTAAAAATTACAGGCCCATATCATTACTCAACACAGATTATAAAATTCTTACTAAAACATTAGCCAATAAACTAAAACCACATTTAAATACTCTCATTCATGTCAATCAACAATGCAGCATTAAAGGCAGGGACATCAACAACCACAATCATTTAATCAGAGACATTATTCAATATACAAGTGAAAAACAAATTCAAACATGCATATTATCACTAGACCAGGAAAAAGCCTTTGACAGGGTAGACCATGCATACCTTCACAAGATATTACAACACAATAAATTAGGGGAGTATTTTTGTAATTGGGTTAAAATTCTATACAGAACGCCTATCAGCAATCTGATAATAAATAATATAATTTCAAAAAACATTGCAATTAAAAGATCAGTTAGACAAGGGTGTCCTTTATCCCCTTATCTATATATTCTATCCTTTGAACCACTTCTAGAGAAAATCAGAATGGAGAAAAACATTACAGGAATAGGGATCCCTGGAGCCAGAGATATTAAAGTGATTGCTTATGCAGATGACACGGTATTTCCCCCCACAAATGATAGGTCAATTCACAAAATAATTTCAATTTTTCAAGATTTTGGAAAAGGTAGTGGGTCCAAGATTAATGTAAACAAATGTGAAATTATGGGGATAGGTAAGTGGCAAGATAGACTAGATTTCCCCTTAGGCATAATTAGAAAGGAGAGTCTTAGAATTTATGGGATCTTTTATTCCAATAATCAAACACAGACAAACACTGAAATATGGAGGAATATTGAACAATCAATTAAACAAATTATTGACAGAAACAAATACACAGCACAGACAATTTTTGGAAGGAGCACAATTATAAACACATATGTTATCCCCAAAACAATATATACAGGAACAATATGGGAACCCCCAACAATAATTTTAAAAGAAATTAACTCACACATAACTAAATACATATTCCAAGGAACAATACACAATATCAAACATACAACACTAATACAATCTAAGCTAAATGGAGGAATAAACTTGCAAGACATACAAACAAAAATACAAGCACTCAGAATAAAATTTATAGGACAAGCCATTAAAAAAAGATCTGAAAATACATTCACACATTATTACTTAGGAATCAGAATAGGACATTTAATAGCAATTGATAACAGCACTGCACATTACATGGGTAGAAATCAATCACAATTTCATACAGCATGCATCAAAGCAATAAAAGGTAATGAAGAAGTATTACACAAAACAACCAAAGAAATATATACACATTTAATAAAAAGACAAGCAACACCTCTGAACAATAGAATTAAATGGACACAAGTTTATGGAATTACAAACACTGAGGAAACTTTTAAAAATACACATATCAAAGAAATACCAAATAAAGAAAAAGAAATAACATACAGACTAATTTACAATACAACACCAGTCTCATCAAGAAATTATAAAGACAAAGGGGCAAGAATAGGCTGTCCACTCTGTAGGTCAGGAGCTGATGAGACTGAACAACATTTATATCGCACATGCAATACAATTTTACAAACTAAAAACACACTCCAACAATTCATACATGAAAATGATCAAATAGATACAATATTACTAGACTTCTCAAAAGCATTTGACAAAGTTCACCACCTTAGTTTACTTAAAAAACTTAACTACTTTGGAATCTCAGGTTCCTTACATCACTGGATCCAAGACTTCCTTTTGGGCAGGGAGCAAACTGTAATAATTAATGGATCTAAATCTGCACCAATAAAGGTTAACTCAGGAGTTCCACAAGGAACTGTGCTAGGTCCCTTACTCTTTTTAATTTATATCAATGATTTACACAACAACATCTCAACAGGTACAAAAGTTAGGTTATTTGCTGATGATTGTATAATCTATAGAACAATTAAATCAGAACAAGACAGCAAAATTTTACAAAAAGACTTAGATGAATTGATAAAATGGGAAACTAACTGGAGTATGTCTTTCGACCCAGAAAAGTGTCAACTGTTAAGAGTAACAAAGAAAAAGAAACAAATAAATTCAAAATATTACATTCATGGAAAAGAACTGACCCAAACTAAAGATGCAAAATACTTAGGAGTCTTAATAAATGAGAAACTATCATGGAATCCCCATGTCAATGAAGTTATTAAAAAATCAAACAAAACCTTAGGTTTTATAAAAAAGAAACTTTAACAAATGTAATAGAGATATAAAACTAAAATGCTACCTCACTTTGGTGAGACCTGTACTAGAATATGCATCTTCTGTATGGGACCCATCCACCAAAGAAAACATTGATAAACTAGAACAAATTCAAAAAAGAGCTGCCAGATTCATTACTGGAGAATATTCGAAAATGACAAGAATAACACCATTAGTTAAATCATTAAACCTTGAAACACTAGAGGATAGAAGAACCAAAAGCAAAGTAGTAATCATACATAATGCAATTAATTCTAATTTAGAAATACAACACAAAGATAACTTAATACAACCCTCAGATAGACATAAGGATATGTCGGAATTCGGGCGTGGAATGGGTTGCCTGAAGAATCCAGGAAAACCAACACTTTATCAACATTTAAATCTCTAATAAAAATGCAGGACTAAACACAAACCATAGATAAGCGTAGGACGCAATAATCTTCTGTATAGAAGGAGCGTCTGTAAACAGATAAGATAAGATAAGATTATTATTAAACAATATAATTTGCAATGTCTGTCCGTGAGGCTACTAATTTTAGAAAGCAGGGAAAACCAAATTACTGCACCAATGCATCAAAAGGTGTGCAAATTAAAGATACGCTGTAAAAAAAAATATATATGACTTCATTGTTTTCGCTCATACATGTATTTTAATATTTTAATTTTGGAAAAGGGATCAATGTAATTAAAAACGTAAAAAACCAATTTTTTGACTATAAATCCTTTATGTACGAGACGTAACTAAAAGAATTTTCATTATAATACACAGCGCAAGACCATCCAAAAATACAAAATTGTAGTTGTGTCGTAAAACATGTTTAATATAATGCGCACCAATCAGGAATATGTTTATAAAACGTGTTGTCAATAAAATACGCACTTATTGCGCGACAGAAAGGTTGTTCAATATAATGCGCACCCTTACACTCTTATCTCAAAAATTTAACATGATACATAAGAATAAATAAAATAATCTAAAAAATCAATAATTTAATTACGGTCACATGCGATCGATCTGAAATTTTGATACATAGTTTTTATCATCGCCACAAAACTGCCTGCTTAATTCAGCTCGCTAGCTTACGAGGAAGTGGGTTAAAAATGATCAAAGTTTTGGCGACAAGCAAGCAATCAAGGGTTCAAACAACCAGACACCACGAGTTAATATAAAGGATTTAATTTTTTTAAACGTAAAAAAACAAGTTTTTCACTATAAATCCTTTATGTACGAGACGTAACTAAAAGAATGTTCATTATAATACGCAGCGCAAGACCATCCAAAAATACAAAATTGCAGTTGTGTCGTAAAACATGTCTAATATAATGAGCATCGATCAGGAATATGTTTATAAAAAGAGTTGTCAATAAAATACGCACCTTATTGCGTGACAGAAAGGTTGTTCAATATAATACGCACCGCGACGCTCTATCTCAAAAAATAGCATGATACATAGAAATAAATAAAATAATCTAACAAATCAATAATTTAATTACGGTACATGCGATCGATCTGAAATTTTGATACTTTTTTTAACCACCGGTACGAAAGTGCCTGCAAAATTACTGCTCGCTAGCTTACAAGGAAGTGGGTTAAAATCCTTTCAAAGTTTTGGCGACCTACAAGCAATCAATGGTTCAACCAGACACCCGAGTTAATATAAAGGATTTAAAAAGAGGATTGATGATGGTTAATTATAAAATTAAAAAGTAAGAAGGGGCGCCGAAGGCGCCCTGCAACCCCTATTATAAAATACTTTGTGTACACTTCAGAAAGTTTAATATTTCGTATTTATCAAACAAGGACAAGTTAGTTGGGCTTTTGAAAAAGGCCGGCGCTATGGGCGCCCTTAAAAAAGGTGCATTTTTTATAAAATAAATAGATTTCAGCTGATAAACTTCCGTCATTTTTAAATCCCTTATATTAACTTCACCGCCGTCTCTGTCTCTCTGTCTGTCATCATCTCATGGGCTCGGCGGGCGGAAAAACAAAAGTCGAAATGACCACTTCCAATGATCCGATCGAACTGAAATTTGGCACACGGACCCGTCTTACCTAACAATGCATCGTATCAAAATTTCAGATCGATCGAACGTACCGTAATTAAATTAATGCATTTTTAGTTTATCCTTATATGAGGTATGTAATTTAAAATCACGATTTGTTATTGTTTTTTTGCCACGTGAAAGTTTGAGCATTGAGGCGACCCAACGAAACGACGGTGCGCTTTTGTTTACATTTTACGTGTCACTCTGAGCTCGGTCAAGCGAATCGGTGACCAGACTTTTCCCCTCTCCCCCTCCCACCCACCCCTCCCCCCTAGGGTTATGAAGCAAACTTGTGTTAAGACAGATTCAGTCTGTAAATGTTTGAAAAAATCAATACTGTTAGTTATGTCTCATATATAAGGGATTTATAGTCAAAAACTTTGTTTTTACGGGTTTGTTTTATTAAATCCCTTATATTAACTTCACCGCCGTCTCTCTCTCTCTGTCTCTCTCTCTGTCTCTCTCTCATCATCTCATGGGCTCGGCGGGCGGAAAAACAAAAGTCGAAAATGACCCACTTCCAATGATCCGATCGAACTGAAATTTGGCACACGGACCCGTCTTACCTAACAATGCATCGTATCAAAATTTCAGATCGATCGAACGTACCGTAATTAAATTAATGCATTTTTAGTTTATCCTTATATGAGGTATGTAATTTTAAATTCACGATTTGTTATTGTTTTTTTGCCACGTGAAAGTTTGAGCATTGAGGCGACCCAACGAAACGACGGTGCGCTTTTGTTTACATTTTACGTGTCACTCTGAGCTCGGTCAAGCGAATCGGTGACCAGACTTTTCCCCTCTCCCCCCCACCCACCCCTCCCCCCCCCACTAGGGTTATGATGCAAAGTTGTGTTAAGACAGATTCAGTCTGTAAATGTTTGAAAATAATCAATACTTTTAGTTATGTCTCATATATAAGGGATTTATAGTCAAAAACTTTGTTTTTACGGGGTTTGTTTTATTAAATCCCTTATATTAACTTCGCGGCCGTCTCTCTCTCTGTCTGTCTCTCTCTCATCATCTCATGGGCTCGGCGGGCGGAAAAACAGAAAGTCAAAAATGACCCACTTCCAATGATCCGATCGAACTGAAATTTGGCACACGGACCCGTCTTACCTAACAATGCATCGTATCAAAATTTCAGATCGATCGAACGTACCGTAATTAAATTAATGCATTTTTAGTTTATCCTTATATGAGGTATGTAATTTAAAATTCACGATTTGTTATTGTTTTTTTGCCACGTGAAAGTTTGAGCATTGAGGCGACCCAACGAAACGACGGTGCGCTTTTGTTTACATTTTACGTGTCACTCTGAGCTCGGTCAAGCGAATCGGTGACCAGACTTTTCCCCTCTCCCCCTCCCACCCACCCCTCCCCCCCTAGGGTTATGAAGCAAACTTGTGTTAAGACAGATTCAGTCTGTAAATGTTTGAAAATAATCAATACTGTTAGTTATGTCTCATATATAAGGGATTTATAGTCAAAAACTTTGTTTTTACGGGTTTGTTTTATTAAATCCCTTATATTAACTTCGCGGCCGTCTCTCTCTGTCTGTCTCTCTCTCATCATCTCATGGGCTCGGCGGGCGGAAAAACAGAAGTCAAAAATGACCCACTTCCAATGATCCGATCGAACTGAAATTTGGCACACGGACCCGTCTTACCTAACAATGCATCGTATCAAAATTTCAGATCGATCGAACGTACCGTAATTAAATTAATGCATTTTTAGTTTATCCTTATATGAGGTATGTAATTTAAAATCACGATTTGTTATTGTTTTTTTGCCACGTGAAAGTTTGAGCATTGAGGCGACCCAACGAAACGACGGTGCGCTTTTGTTTACATTTTACGTGTCACTCTGAGCTCGGTCAAGCGAATCGGTGACCAGACTTTTCCCCTCTCCCCTCCCACACACCCCTCCCCCCACCCTCCCCCACCCAGTGGCGGATTTAGGTTTGTCAGCGTGGGGGGGCCAGCAGAATTTCAAGGGGCGCCGCAAAAAATTTTTTTATTCACTTAGTATAAATATTTCTAGGTGCTGAAATAAAATGCATTTGTCTAAATGGCTGGTTCTGCAATGAAGATTAGAAATTTGATATGAGATTCACTCTTATTGCTATATTTTATGTTGAAAGAAACATTTTTGCTCACTTTAAATGTGAGATTTACTTTAATAAGTTTTCATCTTAAGAGACTGATGCAGTCTCAAATATGAAATCTAAGGTGTGTTGTTTATGTTCCATACATTTTCAGAGTTGCCCTGTGGCAACTTGCTAGACAAAAAGAAACATCTAGTCTTAAGTAGACATGGTTAATCAATTGAATTTATGAAAATGGTAGTTAATTTGGGAGCTGTTATATGTGACAAAATCTAAATATCTCATAATCCTCTGTGTTCACTTTCAATTGCTGAATATCCTAGCAGACTTTAACATAGAAAACTCAGCATAATAAGTTTATAGTCTTTGGGCTAAATAAAACATCTAAAATGTTTTGATAATGAGGTAGAATTTGATTAAATTTTTTATAGGCTTCCAATAGTTTGTTGTACTATCTGCAAGATTCATCAGTTTGTTCAGCTTGCCATAAATAGCAGTGACAGTAACTCAAACAAATAACTAAGTGTTAAATAATAAATGCTGCGTTGATCATTCAAAGTAAATTATTTAATATTCTTTTTGTTTACATCAAACCAATTCAATGAATCTCTTCAATATACAAACACTTTGTTTATATTCAGGAGAGTAATAGGTCACAAATGCAAACAAAATATAATGTATTAAAAAAATGTTAATCCTTATATAATAAAAGGCAATGTTCTGTCCGGTCATCGATAGCGATTGGTCCCTCAAACACATATGACTCATACAGCCAATCATATTGAAAACTTTTACGCGGACGTTCAAAACGAGTTATTTTTGGTGCAGTATTTCTTCCAAGACTTTATTTTTAGCTATGCGCGTTGGGATTTATAGTAAAACTGATGCTTCAAATAATGAAAAACAGAGACTTTGGTGGAGCGGATTAGTCAATATTAATAACACACACACACAAAGAGTGCCAATAATATCATACTTATAAATAAACTAAACAATTTACTTCAGAATTTAAAAAAAATAATTCATGACTGCATGTTTGAGCATCAAACTTTAGGAAAATCAATGAACTTTACACAAACAATGATTGTAATTTCCTTAAATAAACATTTAAAATTCTAATAAGAATGCAGGACTAAACACAAACCATGGATAAGCATAGGACGCAATATTCTTTTGTATAGAAGGAGCATCTGTAACAGATAAGATAAGATACGATAAGATAGAGCCCTGAGCCCTATATAAATTGCTTTCTACGTGATTTCATTGAAGCAAAACGATTTCTTGTTGATTCAACGTCAACGTTCTCAGCTAGATCACGTTTGATTGAAATTAATGCCAATCCAGACAGACGTTCGTTTGTCATTGTTGAGCGCAAATAACTTTTGACGAGTTTCAATCTACTGAAACTTCTTTCAGCAATAGCACTGCTAATAGGAAGAGTCAAATAAATTTTATAGAGTATTGACAATTTCGGGAGACCTGATGCCATTTGTTTTTCAGTCAAGAATGGCTGAACCTTTTTAAGTTGTAGTTCACTAGATAGTAATGTATGTATTGTTGCATACAAATCTTTGTAGGTATCATATTTCCTGATTGCTTCTTCAAGAATAATGTCATGTTTGTAAATTTTGCATAAACTTCGAAAAGAATATTTATTTAATATTCTTCCGACATTTGTGATGGATCAATACAATAGAAATAAGTAACTGTGCCCCAAAAGTCATTAAATCGATTTTCTATTTGTATTTAAAGTGTATCCATGATAGTGAAGTACGTTTCAGATCCTTTATATTAACTCGTGGTGTCTGGTTGATTATTTGCTTGTCGAAAAAAAACTTTGGATCTATTTTAACCCACTTCCTCGTAAGCTAGCGAGCTGAAATTTTGCAGGCAGACTCGTGCCGATGATAAAAACGGTGTATCAAAATTTCAGATTGATCGCATGTACTGTATTTAAAGTATTGCATTTAAAAAAAATTATATTTATCTCTATGTATCATGATACATTTTTGAGATAGAGTGTCGCGGTGCGTATTATATTGAACAGCCTTTCCTGTCGCGCAATAAGGTGCGTATTTTATTGACAAACCATTTTTATAAACATATTCCTGATCGGTGCGCATTATATTAAACATGTTTACGACACAACTACAACTTTGTATTTTTGGAAGGTCTTGGTATTATAATGAACATTCTTTTAGTTACGTCTCGTACATAAAGGATTTATAGTGAAAAACTTGGTTTTTTACGTTAAAAAAAAATTATATCCTTTATTTTAACTCGTGGTGTCTGGTTGATTGCTTGCTTGTTTGCTTTTTTGTCGAAAAAAATTTGGATCGATTTTTAACGCACTTCTTCGTAAGCTAGCGTGCTGAAATTTTGCAGGAAGACTCGTGCCGATGATAAAAACGAAGTATTAAAATTTCAGATCGATCGCATGTATTGTAATTAAATTATTGAACTTCTAGATTATTTTATTGCAATTCACTTTTCTTTAGATTCGGATTTAGCAAAGGCGTTGCAAGTAGTTTGATAGCACGAAGATAATTTTTGTACAAATAGCATAAGAAAAACAAAAGAATATTTTTTAATTAAAACAGATAGTCCCATAGCTTCTGCTCTGACACTTCCTTTATATTCTGTTGATTTCCCTGAATCAAGTGTGGCTAGAATAGCAGAGAATGATCCAACAACTGCATGCTTACGGCTTGCACATCTTGTATCAGAAAGTCGTTTCAGAGTATCTACTGTTGATTCATATTGAGATTTCTGATGTTCTTTAAAAGTATGTAGACGTGGTAAACTAGACGTAAAGAATGCATACAACCTTAAATCTGTGCCAAA
This sequence comes from Ampullaceana balthica, assembly GCA_944989445.1. Lineage (NCBI taxonomy): Eukaryota > Metazoa > Mollusca > Gastropoda > Lymnaeidae > Ampullaceana > Ampullaceana balthica. The sequence goes on from CALYLW010001998.1 coordinate 30,047, forward strand.
AAACAACTGTACATCACTGTTTACAGACATTGCTTCGATTGTAACCAAATTCAAAACATGGGCACAACAATTGGGTGAAATTTTCTTTATCTGAGTTTGAAGGCCACTCTTAATTCCTGAGTATGCCTGTCCTCGACAGAGTGTAAAATCAATGTTTTGCTTTTTTAGTTCAGTTACAATCTTCTCAGCAAATGCGGTAGCATTTTTTATTTTTTTATATATTTTGTGAAGTCCCATAAACGGTGGTCGTAGGGGGTCCTAATGTTTCCATTAGAACCTACTAGGGGCGGTGCTTGGTAGTCCTTGGTGGGCGCCCCATCTCCCTTCCAGGTCAGTGGAGGACTTTCTTAACATTTGTCATTCCATTTTTATTGTGACTTTAACGTGTAGGCTAATAGATCACACGCCCCTCAGCTGGTGAGGCGAGCGCACTATTCACTATCCAGCCGCTGTTTACAAAAGTATAAAAGCCTATAAATCTTTCCACATGTCCTAATTTTTAAAAAAATTAACGTAAAGAAACTGACATCTGATCAATTCTAGATATATCAATGGTTGAATAAAAAATTAAAGAAAAGAATTGTGCAGACTTAACTTAATTATCAATTGTCGCCGATAATTCAGATGCGAGTGATTGATTTAAACCAGATATTACAGTTTCGTCGTTTTAAATACAATATTTAGCAAGCAGTTTGGTGTTGATTAGAAGTTTCGTCTTAAGCAATCTTTTTTTCTGCTTTTGTGGCACCTTTTTGGTGTTAATCGAGGGCGGCTTTAGGGGGCGCCATTTCAGACCCAACAGGGGCGCGGGGGGGCAAGCCGCCCCCCCTGCCCTATAGCTAAATCCGCCACTGCCCCCACCCCCTCCCCCCTAGGGTTATGAAGCAAACTTGTGTTAAGACAGATTCAGTCTGTAAATGTTTGAAAATAATCAATACTGTTAGTTATGTCTCATATATAAGGGATTTATAGTCAAAAACTTTGTTTTTACGGGTTTATTTTATTAAATCCCTTATATTAACTTCGCGGCCGTCTCTCTCTCTCTCTCTCTCTCTCTGTCTTGGGCTCAGCGGGCGGAAAAACAGAAGTCAAAAATGACCCACTTCCCATGATCCGATCGAACTGAAATTTGGCACACGGACCCGTCTGACCTAACAATGCATCGTATCAAAATTTCAGATCGATCGAACGTACCGTAATTAAATTAATGCATTTTTAGTTTATCCTTATATGAGGTATGTAATTTCAATTCACGGTTTGTTATTGTTTTTTTGCCACGTGAAATTTTGAGCTGACGCATTGAGGCGACCCAACGAAGCGACGGGCGCTTTTGTTTACATTTTACGTGTCACTCTGAGCTCGGTCAAGCGAATCGGTGACCAGACTTTTCCCTCTCCCCCCCCACCCCCCCCTCCCCCCCCCACTAGGGTTATGATGCAAAGTTGAGTTAAGACAGATTCAGTCTGTAAATGTTTGAAAATAATCAATACTGTTAGTTATGTCTCATATATAAGGGATTTATAGTCAAAAACTTTGTTTTTACGGGTTTGTTTTTTAAATCCCTTATATTAACTTCGCGGCCGTCTCTCTCTCTCTGTCTTGGGCTCGGCGGGCGGGCGGGCGGAAAAACAGAAGTCAAAAATGACCCACTTCCCATGATCCGATCGAACTGAAATTTGGCACACGGACCCGTCTGACCTAACAATGCATCGTATCAAAATTTCAGATCGATCGAACGTACCGTAATTAAATTAATGCATTTTTAGTTTATCCTTATATGAGGTATGTAATTTAAATTCACGGTTTGTTATTGTTTTTTTGCCACGTGAAATTTTGAGCTGACGCATTGAGGCGACCCAACGAAGCGACGGGCGCTTTTGTTTACATTTTACGTGTCACTCTGAGCTCGGTCAAGCGAATCGGTGACCAGACTTTTCCCCCTCACCCCTCCCCCCACCCACCCACCCCTCCCCCCCTCACTAGGGTTATGATGCAAAGTTGAGTTAAGACAGATTCAGTCTGTAAATGTTTGAAAATAATCAATACTGTTAGTTATGTCTCATATATAAGGGATTTATAGTCAAAAACTTTGTTTTTACGGGTTTGTTTTATTAAATCCCTTATATTAACTTCGCGGCCGTCTCTCTCTCTCTCTGTCTGTCTTGGGCTCGGCGGGCGGGCGGGCGGAAAAACAGAAGTCAAAAATGACCCACTTCCCATGATCCGATCGAAACTGAAATTTGGCACACGGACCCGTCTAACCTAACAATGCATCGTATCAAAATTTCAGATCGATCGAACGTACCGTAATTAAATTAATGCATTTTTAGTTTATCCTTATATGAGGTATGTAATTTAAATTCACGATTTGTTATTGTTTTTTTGCCACGTGAAATTTTGAGCTGACGCATTGAGGCGACCCAACGAAGCGACGGGCGCTTTTGTTTACATTTTACGTGTCACTCTGAGCTCGGTCAAGCGAATCGGTGACCAGACTTTTCCCCTCTCCCCCCCACCCACCCCCCCCCACTAGGGTTATGATGCAAAGTTGAGTTAAGACAGATTCAGTCTGTAAATGTTTGAAAATAATCAATACTGTTAGTTATGTCTCATATATAAGGGATTTATAGTCAAAAACTTTGTTTTTACGGGTTTGTTTTATTGACGGGTGATACGCTAGTAATTAATAATTTATATAGCGCTGTATCCCAGCAAGGAACCGGGCTCACAGCGCTTTACATTGAGATCAAAACATACATATAATAATTAAATAACCATTCATACCATAATAACAACATAAAGGACAGTACATTACACATAAGCTACGTTAATCATTAAAAGAAATGTTGTTTCATTAATTTTGTAAATACATTTTGAAAAGATGCGTCTTAAGTGCAGTCTTGAAGGACTTGGTAGTTTGAATACTACGGATGTATAATGGTAGAGAATTCCATTGTTTGGCTGCACAAAAAGAGAATGACCTTTCGCCAAAAGTTTTAGTTCGTGTCTTAGGAACACAGAGAATACGTGTGTCTGCAGAAGAGCGTAGCTGACGACTGGTGAGTAGACCGACAGAAATTCAGTAAGATAGGAAGGAGATGAGTCAGAAAAAGAATTTGTGACAGAGAACAGCCAGTTTGTAATCAATTCGAGCTTGTATAGGTAGCCAATGAAGTGAGTAAAGTAGCGGAGTAACATGGTCATGTTTTTTTGCCTTAAGAACTAGTCTGGCAGCTGAATTTTGAACTTTCTGTAGTTTTTCAATGCATTGTTTTGGCGCACCTGACAGAAGAGAATTGCAATAATCAATACGAGCTAGAACAAGAGCACAGACTATAGTTTTTGTTGCACTAACTGTTAAGTAATGACGGAATGAGCAGATGTGATTGATGAAGTTGTTGGTAGACATGTTGTCAGAAATAATGTAGCCAAGATTCCTAGTCGATGTTTTGAACAGTATATAAGAACTAGCCACCTGAATAGAATTAGGAAGAGACAAAGTACTGCGTGATTTATTGTTGCAAAGTAGGAGTGCTTCTGCCTTATCGTCATTCAGCTTGAGCTTGCTGAAAGTCATCCAAGACTTTACCTCACCAATGCACTCTTGCATCAATTGGACAGTGAAGTCAATATCAGAGGGATCTGTGTGAGTGTATAGCTGAGTATCATCTGCAAATGGTTGGCTTTTAATTGAATGCTTTTCGAGCAGTAGAAGCAGTGGCCTTGTATACATTACGAAAAGTACCGGACCCAAAACATAGCGATAAATAGAGATAATCTAAAAATTAAATAATTTAATTACAGTACATTCGATCAATCTGAAATGTTGATACATCATTTTTATCATCGGCACAAGTCTGCCTGCAAAATTTCAGCTCGCTAGCTTACGAGGAAGTGGGTTAAAAATAGATCAAAAGTTTTTGCGGCATTCAAACAATCAAGCAGACACAACGAGTTAATATAAAGGATTTTTTAAAAAAAAACAAGTAATAAAAACTTTAATGAGTATTTAAACGCAATTTGCAACAAAGAATTTCCAAATTTATTTTAATTCAAGGGAAATCATTCTAGATTACATTAAAAGTCATTTCAAATCAGTAATTCTTAAAGTAAACAAAAAATGACGTCATATGGCCACCGGCTAAATCACACCAATAATGTGTCAATATAATGCGCACCACTCACCAATCTAACATTAGCATTCACAAAGTGGGGAAACCCCATTAACTATCATTCTAAATTACATTAAAAGTCATTTCAAATCAATAATTATGAAAGTAAACAAAACAATGGCCGTCTACAAATTGCTGCTAAAATTACGGGAGTCGAACGAAAAGAGATTTTACAAAATGTCCTTCTCCAACATTGTTCTAAATATTATTAGCTATCGTTTGGCGTTTGTTTCAACCCGTTATGTTTGGCGAGATATTGAAAAAATACTGAAATTTTTTTTCGGGTTTTTTAAATTTTATTTTCCAGGAAATCCAGTACATAGCATTGTGGTCTTGTCTTCAGTCTTGTCAGTTCTGTACAATAATGTATGTACCGGTAATTCAAATTCTTCAACGCTTTCGCTTTCAGATTTCATTATTAACAACAAAAAAATGAATGATTGAGTGCTTGCATTTTTAAAAAATAAAATACTATTTTGGAAATTTTTATTTACAATGTTATTTATTTATTGCATGAAAATCTACTTTTTTGGTCACTGTACGCACTGAAAACAATTATTTATTTTTATTTTTTTGCAAAACGAGGCAAAAAAGACGAGAAGTTTAATCAACGCCCTCAATTATTCATAGGTACAGAATTATTGATTAAACATTTTCATCCAAATTTGAAGTCATACCACCAAATATTGTATGTATCTGAACATGAAATCCCTTCTCGTAAGTTTGCGAACCCCCACTGACGATTGCCTGGGTACGGCCTTGTATATAGATTTTGATAAGTAGACGAAGTATTAGAACCATGGTATTCAAACTTTATCAACATTTTGAAAATTCCCGTCACTCAATAGTTAAAAACCAAAAATTTTCGTGTAATCGTCATGAAATTTATTATTTATCGGCCGCTATTTTTTTATTTTTTTTTACTTTTCGACTTCCAATAATTTGTAAGTGATGGGTCGATTAATCGTTAAAAAATAATGTAATCGTTAAAGTTATTTAACGATTAAATGAGAAATTAATAGTTAATTTCCACAGCACTAAAGTTTATACAATCTTGACAAATATTAACACATTTAACCGTCGTGATCCAGATTGCAATATATAGGGATTTTGAAATTTATATCTTGCATCATTTGGGACGCCATGGTCCTTATGCTCTTTAGTGTTATAAGCTTTATAATTATTATTTTATTCTCCAAATTGCCCTGCTATTTGATACCTTTTTGTCTATAATGGCTATATCTCTTAAAAAATTATCACTCATTTTCGGACCGGGGCCCTTAGTATCGTTTTTTTTCTTATGTAAGCTTTTCAAATATTTTTTTATTAATCCATTTGTCATGAAACTTGGAATGTTTTTTTATATCACACTTCCTGGAAGGTTTCTGGTGTAATTGTTTTTTTTAAATTCTTTGAATTTATTGTCTTTTATACTGAGATCATAGCAACGTACGACGGGTCAGCTAGTAAATAAATAAAATATAATATAAAGAACAGCAATTTCTAATACTTTAGCGTTATAACGAATTCACAAATTTCAGGCCCTGCAAGCATTCCAGGCAGTTATAAAAATTAGTATGTGGGAAAAAAAGGTGCCGGAACGCCGTTCCGGTGCGTTTCGCGAGCACTGGTTATTAGTATTTAAGTTTGAACATAGAGCAGAGCGTCACTTGGGTTGGTATCATCCAATGCGGTAGGTCATGGTGTCATCCCCTCAAAACGTACCCCTAAAACCTCCTCATATCTGCCCGTTACAAATAACGGGACCATACATAATTTTACACTTTGGTGTCACCCATTGCAGTCCACCCCCACCCCTTTTTCCCCAGTGACGCCACTCTCATAGAGAGCACACAATGTTTAATTTTAAAAAACGTAAAAAACCAAGTTTTTGACTATAAATTCTTTATGTACGAGAAGTAACTAAAAGAATGTTAATTATATTACGCAGCGCAAAACCATCCAAAAATACAAAATTGCAGCTGTGTCGTAAAACATGTTTAATATAATGCGCACCGATCGGGAATATGTTTATAAAAAGAGTTGTCAATAAAATACGCACCTTATTGCGCGACAGAAAGGTTGTTCAATATAATACGGACCACGACGCTCTATCTCCAAAAATAGCATGATACATAGGAATAAATAAAATAATCTAAAAAATCAATAATTTAATTACGGTACATGCGATCGATCTGAAATTTTGATACATTGTTTTTATTATCGGTACGAAACTGCCTGCAAAAATTTCAGCTCCCTAGCTTACGAGCAAGTGCGTTAAAAATCGATCCAAAGTTTTGGCGATAATCAAGGGTGCAGACACCACGAGTTAATATAAAGGATTTTAAAAATATATATTCTTTTAAAATTGAAATTATTGTAACTAAATTGACAAACTTGTAGAGTTATAAGAGATAAATAAAATATAGCATGACATAAATTAATCCCGATAATTATGAAAAAGACCAATAATGAAATACAGTGTATTGACAGGGGAGAGCAGCATGAATATATAAACTATCATCCAACCAAGTAGTGCTTTGGTAATTCTATAATCGTTAATTTTGTAAAACTTAATATTCTCTTATGTAGTGTGCTCCTAAAATTGTAACTTTTATCAACCTTCAATCTAAATTAATTTTTACGATCTATAAACAAAAAACATATTGAACTATCTTGATCAAATGAATGTAAAAATATTTCATATCACTTGTCAGTGTCAATAAATAACACGTGAATAATCAAAATAAAATTAATTTGCATCAAAAATAGATTAAGAAACGCCAATTTTAGTTTTAAATACAAAATTGATTAAAACATATTTTACATTTATTTTAAAATCTCGTTTAAAATTTAAAAATAAAATTTTCCAGAAGGAAAAAAATTAATAAAAAAATAATAAAGGAAAATAACTCTTGTGTTTAAAATTTCAAAGAAAAATAACTTTAGGTATAAAATAGTTTATGTTTTTTAATAAAGAAAGGTGTACAAATCTACAATTAGAAATATATATTTTACACAAATGTTTTAAAATTACAATTTTAATTAATCCTTATCATTCAAATTTCGCTTTAAATATACAAAATATTAAAAATTATTAATTTATTTTTTGACAATAAGAAAATTAATACTAAAATTCTACTACAGGTATGGTAAGTAGACCTCATTTTTTTCCTTGTCTTTTGTTACTCTGGTTTCTCTTCACAACGATTAAATCTTTCGCCTTTTACTAAAGATTTCCGTGGAGAGGAGCAAATTAATGAGTCTAAATGACTATTTTTCAAGCCCTTCTTGAAGGGTAAATAACTAACAAATATGACTGTGTAACTTGATGTTTCCCTGTAACACTTTCACTATTTCCTGACTTTGATGGCAATTGATAATGCCATTGATCATAAGTACGACGAGAAATTAGCAGAGCATAAGAAAGCTTTATAAATAAAGGTAAAAGAATGATATTTAAAAACCACGTTTTTATAAGTGGACTAATACGAAGAAAATAATTTAAAACTTAAAGTTCAAGTACTTGTATTTGACATGACTAAAAAACGTGGGGTGGGCGCTTATGAGGTTTAACATATGCGGTTCACTCATTCTCTCACTTATAGATCTCTCTTTTGCCTTCTAAATTATAAATCTTTAATTTGTTTACCAAACACCCGCCCCACGTTTTTAGTCATATTAAATATCGAAGTACTTGAACTTATAAGTTTTAAATTATTTTCTTCTTTTTAGTCCACTTATAAAAACGTGGTTTTTAACAATCATTTTCTTACCTTTATTTTTTTAATTCTTTTTAGTCCACTAATAAAAACGTGGTTTAAACAAAATATTTTTTACCTCTATTTATTTTACCAAACACCTCATCAGCGCCCGCCCAACGTTTAATAATAAAGCGATGAGGTCACGGGGTGAACTCGCCACGTGCAATTAAACTATGGCAGGCGGGTACAGGGGCTTATATAAAGATAAACTAAGAAATGCATTAATTTAATTACGGTACATTCGATCGATCTGAAATTTTGATACAATGTATTGTCATCCAATATCTATCTGTGGTAAACTTTTGAGCTCTCTAGGACCATCAGAAGTGGTTTAATTTTACGTTGTTGGAAAATTTGAAAAATTGGGAACAGACATACACGAAAGCAAGTATATAATAAAATAATATAGATAAACTAAAAAGTTCAATAATTTAATGACAGTACATTCGATCGATCTGAAATTTTGATACAATGCATTGTCATCCAATATCTATCTGTTGTAAAATTTTGAGCTCTCTAGGATCATCAGAAGTTGTTTAATTTTACGTTGGCAGCATGGGGGGCGCCATGAGCAAAATATTGGGTGGGCCAAGTTGGTAAAACAAATTTTTTTCATTGATACCCTTGCCTTAAATAAGGCCATGAACTCTGGGTCTCTTCCTATCTCTGTACCCTTCCCTTTTTAATTTTTCCAGACCAATGTCTAACTTCCAAATGGGCAACAGTGTAGTGAGTAAATTTCAATAAATGTGTACAGAATGCTAATGAAAAAGCATATGAAATGATTTATATTATATATTAGTTTTTAGTTGTAGCCGAGTAGTGGCTATAGTTGGAATGTTATTGTTGATTATATCTTGCTATATTGCAGCACACACAAAAAACTTGACAGTTTTATTTAATAAGTAGATAACACACAGGTAGTGCGGACTATAGTTGTGAATAGTGTTTATTAGAGTAATTTCTATCCCAAGGCTGGCACAGTTAAAGCACTTTAGTAAATAACTAAATCAGGAAGCACAGTATACAATTTTAAAACAGTCCCTAAGCTATGCCCTACTCTACCACTAAGTTCGGTAACCTCATCAGGCACTGGATCACTCGCTCTCCAGGCGCTGTGTGACTCTCTCTCCCTTGTCTGCCACAGACCTCCCCTTATATTGGTAGTCAGAGGAATGTGGGTGACATTGGAGATCATCCTATGGCTCAAGTGGTAAAAACTCGTTCCATTCATGTTTTTCCCTGGCCACTATAAAATACTGTTGGCATTCCCCTGTTCCCTTGTCCCGTCTGGACGCACTGCCCCATGACGTCTCCGACCCTGACCGCAATTGTTGGTACTTAAACTTGAGCTTTTGTTCGGCGCTAACGCGACCAGCTATCGCCGCATTTCAATGGTCAACCCTCCACTCTGCCGGGTGAGGGACTGATGCGATATGGTCTGAGAGAATGGAGGGGGTGGAGAGGGGATGGGGAGGGAGACAGGGTTTATGTAGCGGACACGGCCACATTGTGAAATTATTTTAAGCAAAACTGATTTTTTTCAAAATCGCGATGTTATTAAGTACTAAAAAAATTAACAAACTTATAAAAAAGAAGAGTTGTACATTAAACAGTTGCCCTATTGTTGGTTTCAGTTGATTTTTTGGGGGCCAAATACATTGTGGCCCATTAGCTCTAAAAAATTAGGTGGGCCATGGCCCACCTGGCCCACCCTGTGGTGCCCCCCATGTTTGGCAGATTTGAAAAATTGTGGACAGACAAACCACCGACAATGCCACAGGAACGAAAGCGATTTAATAAAAACGTGGTTAATAAAGAATGCACAGTTTTGCTCTCACTACCGACTTTTGGATCTCAAACAACAATGAATCATACTGTGGTATAACGAGACACTGAATTGATTCCGACTGGAATCCGTTGATTTATGTTGCTTACTTGTTGACGAGAAACACTGCTGAAAACGTTGGTGATTTATATGAAGAGTTTGCTGCAACATGGGGCATCACTGATAAAATATGCTGCATCGTAACAGACAGTGCACGAAACATTGTTGCTACTATCAGACAAACGACTTATAGTTACATACCATGTATCGCACACTGTTTTCAACTTATCATATTAGCAGGTTTGAAGCAGCTGACTCATCACCAAAATGTCGTCACTTAGTTGGACATTTCAAACCCATTTCTGTTAACACGACGGAACTGGATATCTATATATGCATTATAATTAATCGACATTAATTGATTATTTTTTCTCCGATTAATCGGGAAACAAATAATAACTACTAACCCTTTTTTTATGTGTAAGCAATAGCCAGCACGTCAAAGAACTGATGCCAAATGTGTAAGTAGCTGTTCGTCTTGTTGGTTCTATTTGCCTACATACTTGCCGTGAATGGGGCGCACAATTAAATTTTTTTTTAGTACATATTAGTCCTTGAATTTTCCGAGACCTGTGAATACCATGATACGTGCAAAATTGATTAGTGGATGGTCAACAGAATCATTTGCAAAAATTGTTTTCAAAATTAATAGCAGCGACTCACTTTTAAAAAAAAATTGATAAAATGTGCCTACTGAGCGACACACAAAAGACGATATGCCTTGCCTGGCGTTATGTGCATTTTTAAATCCTTTGTATTAACTTCGAAATCTTGTCTCTCTGACTCTCTGTCGTCATCTCTCTCTCTGTCGTTCGTTGACGGGCGGGTGGAAAAACAAAAGCCAAAAATGGACCACTTACCGTGATGCGATCGAGCTGAAATTTTGCACATAGACTCGTGTCACCTAACAATGCATTGTATCAAAATTTCAGATCGATCGAATGTACCGTAATTAAATTAGTGGATTTTTAGGTAATCTATATATAATTCAATGTCGCCGTCTGCTATTGTTCGCCTTCTACTTCCCACTGGAGTTCATTCCAGCCATCGATGTCCACCCCCCCACCCCCCCACGCGGTTTTAAAGCCAGGGGAGTTCAGTCAGTAAATGTTTGTCACGCTGTGCGTATCATATTGAACTTAATAAATACTTTTAGTATGTCTCATATAAAAAGGATTTATAGTCAAAAACTGTGTCCTTACGGGGGTTGTTTACTTAGTTTGATAATATTACAAATAGTCGTCTGTGTAGAAGGCGCGACTTCAATATCAAGAAATAGTTATAATGTTACAGGAGGACATCAAGATACACAGTCATATTTGTTAGTTTTTTACACTCCAAGAAGGGCTTGAAAAATTAGTCTTTTAGACTCATTAATTTGCTCCTCTCCACGGAAATCTTTAGTAAAAGGCGAAAAGTTTTGTGTGTGGAAAGGTTTGAGCCACAGTTTTTGTAATCTTTAAATTAAAGATTATAATCTATACAGACGCTCCTTCTATACAGCCGATTATTGCGTCCACAGACCATGACGGATGGTAAGTTGGCAAGTGATGCAGCGTTCACAGGCCACGGCTATGAGGGTTCCACGCATTACCCCAGCCGCCTTTGTTTCCCTAACTAGTGTTAGGTACCCATTCGGAGCTGGGTGGACTCAGGAAGCCCTAGGCCCCGGGAACAGATCCTTGCCTTCACACGGATTTGAGCCCGTGACCATCGGTACGCCAGCCGAGCGCGCATGCCACTCGACCACCGTGCCCCCTGTTACGATGCAGCATATTTTATCAGTGATGCCCCATGTTGCAGCAAACTCTTCATATATATCACCAACGTTTTCAGCAGTGTTTCTCGTCAACAAGTAAGCAACATAAAGCAACGGATTAGAGTCGGAATCAATCCAGTGTCTCGTTATACCACAATATGATTCATTGTTATTTGAGATCCAAAAGTCTGTAGCGAGAGCAAAACTGTGCATTCTTTATTAACCACGTTTTTATTAACTCGCTTTCGTTCCTGTGGCATTGTCGGTGGTTTGTCTGTGCACAATTTTTCAAATCTGCCAACGTAAAATTAAACCACTTCTGGTGGTCATAGAGAGCTCAAAATATTACCACAGATAGATATTGGATGACAATGCATTGTATCAAAATTTCAGATCGATCGAATGTACCGTTATTAAATTATTGAACTTTTTAGTTTATCTATATTTTATTATATACTTGCTTTCGTGTATGTCTGTTCCCAATTTTTCCGATTTTCCAAAGTAAAATTAAACCACTTCTGATGGTCCTAGAGAGCTCAAAAGTTTACCACAGATAGATATTGGATGACAATACATTGTATCAAAATTTCAGATCGGTCGAATGTACCGTAATTAAATTAATGCATTTCTTAGTTTATCTTTAGATAAGCCTCTGTACCCGCCTGCCATAGTTTAATTGCACGTGGCGAGTTCACTCCGTGACCTCATCGCTTTGTTATTAAACGTTGGGCGGGCGCTGATGAGGTGTTTGGTAAAATAAATAGAGGTAAAAAATATTTTTTTAAAACCACGTTTTTATTAGTGGACTAAAAAGAATAAAATAAATAAAGGTAAGAAAATGATTGTTAAAAACCACGTTTTTATAAGTGGACTAAAAAGAAGAAAATAATTTAAAACTTATAAGTTCAAGTACTTCGATATTTAATATGACTAAAAACGTGGGGCGGGTGTTTGGTAAACAAATTAAAGATTTATAATTTAGAAGGCAAAAGAGAGATCTATAAGTGAGAGAATGAGTGAACCGCATATGTTAAACCTCATAAGCGCCCACCCCACGTTTTTAGTCATGTCAAATACAAGTACTTGAACTTTAAGTTTTAAATTATTTTCTTCGTATTAGTCCACTTATAAAAACGTGGTTTTTAAATATCATTCTTTTACCTTTATTTATAAAGCTTTCTTATGCTCTGCTAATTTCTCGTCGTACTTATGATCAATGGCATTATCAATTGCCATCAAAGTCAGGAAATAGTGAAAGTGTTACAGGGAAACATCAAGTTACACAGTCATATTTGTTAGTTATTTACCCTTCAAGAAGGGCTTGAAAAATAGTCATTTAGACTCATTAATTTGCTCCTCTCCACGGAAATCTTTAGTAAAAGGCGAAAGATTTAATCGTTGTGAAGAGAAACCAGAGTAACAAAAGACAAGGAAAAAAATGAGGTCTACTTACCATACCTGTAGTAGAATTTTAGTATTAATTTTCTTATTGTCAAAAAATAAATTAATAATTTTTAATATTTTGTATATTTAAAGCGAAATTTGAATGATAAGGATTAATTAAAATTGTAATTTTAAAACATTTGTGTAAAATATATATTTCTAATTGTAGATTTGTACACCTTTCTTTATTAAAAAACATAAACTATTTTATACCTAAAGTTATTTTTCTTTGAAATTTTAAACACAAGAGTTATTTTCCTTTATTATTTTTTTATTTATTTTTTTCCTTCTGGAAAATTTTATTTTTAAATTTTAAACGAGATTTTAAAATAAATGTAAAATATGTTTTAATCAATTTTGTATTTAAAACTAAAATTGGCGTTTCTTAATCTATTTTGATGCAAATTAATTTTATTTTGATTATTCACGTGTTATTTATTGACACTGACAAGTGATATGAAATATTTTTACATTCATTTGATCAAGATAGTTCAATATGTTTTTTGTTTATAGATCGTAAAAATTAATTTAGATTGAAGGTTGATAAAAGTTACAATTTTAGGAGCACACTACATAAGAGAATATTAAGTTTTACAAAATTAACGATTATAGAATTACCAAAGCACTACTTGGTTGGATGATAGTTTATATATTCATGCTGCTCTCCCCTGTCAATACACTGTATTTCATTATTGGTCTTTTTCATAATTATCGGGATTAATTTATGTCATGCTATATTTTATTTATCTCTTATAACTCTACAAGTTTGTCAATTTAGTTACAATAATTTCAATTTTAAAAGAATATATATTTTTTAAACATTGTGTGCTCTCTATGAGATTGGCGTAACTGGGGGGAAAAAAGGGGGGGGGGCGTGGACTGCAATGGGTGTCACCAAAGTGTAAAATTATGTATGATTCCGTTATTTGTAACGGGCAGATCTGAGGAGGTTTTAGGGGTAAGTTTTGAGGGGATGACACCATGATGACACCAACCCTAGTGACGCTCTGCACTGTGTTTAATCTTAAATACTAATAACCAGTGCTTTCCCCCCACCCCCCACCCGCGAAACGCACCGGAACCTAATTTTTATAACTGCCTGGAATGCTTTTCATGTTGCGTTCCGGTACCTTTTTACATGCGTTCCGGTGCCTTTTAAGAAGAGAGAAAAAGGCACTGCTAATAACTAACTTTGGATGCCAAAGGGATTTTGGATATTAGCAAAGAGAAAATCTTCAACAAAAATGTTTGCAAATGATATTGGATAAAATGAAGACATTAATCGGAAAAATTAATTTTACGTGCACATTATGCTTGTTAAAAAATTAAATAGGGATCCGTTTTGTAGTAAATGTTATACATAACTTTGGATTTTAAAAAAATCCTTTATATTAACTCGTGGCGTCTGGTTGCTTGCTTCCGAAAAAACTTTGGATCGAGTTTTAACCCACTTCTCCGTATCATATCGTGCTGACATTTTGCAGGCAGGCTCGTGGCAACGATAAAAATTACGTATTAAAATTTCATATCGATCACATGTACTGTAATTAAATTGATGGATTTTAGATTATCTCTGTTTATCCCTATGTAGCTTGTAAATATTTATGCTGGTCTTTCGCGCAGTGCGTATTATATTGAACGCGTGGGGAGTATTATATTGCATATACTTTTACGTTTTTTTTATATTTTCTGTTTGTGATTTCTTTTTAAAATTTATTTTCTAGCTGGGAAACATTCGTGCCAAGTTTGAGTATTAACAAAACAAGATTATCACAAATTCAATTATTACATAAGGTATTATTTACTAGGCTTTTCCTGGGTGTTGTGTTTAAATTTTAATTTTTAGATTAGAAGTGTTGTGGCAGGGCATGCAATTTGTGAGTGTGCTGATAGCGCTTAAGTAGTAGAAATTGCTTTTGTTGTTTATAAATTATCCATTTCTTATTGATGAAAGCCATTCAGAGTTCAGAGCATGATGTTAGTTATTGGGAATTTATCGCACCTGTTGGATTCATGATCCGACATTTACATAGCGGGAAAGGATAGGTGTTTTTTTTAATTAAATATATTTTTTATGACACTACCCAGCAGATGACAGATTGTAATAGTACTTGATAATTTAACCAAAACTCTAATAACATAATCACTTACAGATTATGTACTTTAATTTAGAGAGAATTCCCAAACCCTGGGAGGGACAGTCCCTTACCGCACTGGGTGAAAAAGTGGTGAGTCAGAGGGTGGTTTTTATTTTATTTTAATTTTACAATAACCTCAGAAATACCTTGGGCTTATTTTCTTTACTCAGTGAAAACACTGTGCAGTTAGTTATTCATGAGCAGTTGAACTCCACTACAGTAACAGTCACAGTAGTCCGTAACTTCTCAGAATACAATTAAGAAATTCATCCTTAATTTTCAAACCTTTTAAAAATGCTAATCGATGATTAGAATTTAGATTTAACTTTAACAGAGAAAAATAATTGCGGGAATGGGCCATTCTCACATACAGTTAAATTTCTATGGAATTATTTTATCTGTATGTGAGAATTGTTTCCCTAATTGCATGTTCGGCGTCTTCGTCGATTTGTATCCACAACGATTCCCTTTTGTTTATATTTCTGATTTTTTAAAAATACTAAATCAGTTCACTGCGGTCACACTATTCTATTAAATTGTAATGTTTCGTTGAAGGAAAAGGGGTTACAAAGGGAGGAAATATTGCCCTGGTACAGATGTTCCATAGTCACATGGCAGCAGAAACTCAACTTTTTGGGGCCGCGTGCCCAAAATTCAAGCCGAAACCCACTTATTTATAGCAAAGTGCCAACACTACAATGAAACCAGAAAATGGGGTTTGGGCTAAGCTGCTTTGATTAAGGAAGTAATATGTTAGTTGCGTGCCAGCTGATGATGAGGCTGTCATAGGGTAACTATTATTATTCGTTTTCGGAAGAATTTAAAAAAATTGTAACTTATATTCTTATATCAACGATTAAGAGATCATATCCATAAAACTTAAGATTGTGGGCTATGTACATATTTTTTTTAAAATTTAAACACTTCTTTTATCATATTCATATCGCACAAAAGATGGTTAAAAAATTTGTCATAAAATGCATTACACAAAGCCATTCTATGAAGAAAATGCTTTCATCAATTAATAAAAATTTGGAAAAGAAAAAAATGCAAATTCGTCTACTAACTACTAGCTACATTCATTTCAAATCATTTAGACTTCCATGGTTTTTTTTTACATTCTACCTGAAAAGTATAATAGAAAACTCATAGGCATAGGTAGAAAATGAAAAAGACCGAAAGAGTTTGGAGCATAAACGATCACTTCATTTTATAGATATAATAATTTGAAAATGAATTAAGTTTAAGCTGTACATGAAAGTTAATGGGGTTTTTTTTTGGGTTTTTTTCCGATTAATTTTTAAAAAGGGAAGGAAACATCCACGCCATGGCATAGCCAATGTTGCCTTTAAGCTGCGCGACCAAACAGATATCTGTATGTGACGATGTCACCACGTAGCAGCTTAGAATAACAGTGAATAAAATTTTGATAAGGAATAATAAAATATATTTTTTGTGAGGTGTAAAATTTTTCACCCCAAAATAAAATACATTTTATTTTAAAATTAATTTAAAAAAAGGAATGCTGTGCAACTTTGCACATATTGGTTATTTTGCACCAGGAACAATGAACCTTAGAAATGATAGTGGTCAAAGCTCTGGTCGATCATTAGATCTACTCTAATAATAACTTTCAATTTGATCTGGCGATTAATTAAATTTTCGGTTATCATTATCATTCTTCGTGCAGGTGGATGATAAATTAAATAGTGTGAGGGTTAACACTACAGTCTATAATTTCCAGTGGTCATTGCTGTCCTGGGGAAAACAGAAACTGAGTTGTTCCGTATTCCGTGCTACAAAGGAGTACACTAGATTTTCCTATTTCATGAGATGTCAAATGAGCTTTTAAATACCAGTATTGGAAAATATGGGGGAAGGAAATTGTTGGCTGAAATACTTAAATTAAGTATTCTGTAAAAGGTTATTTTGGTTTGAGTTGATGAATTATTGTCACATTTTCAGTTACAATTTAAATTATTACATCGAATCAGTCAAATGTTTCGCCGCTAACATTAACATGTTAATATGTTCAGTCAATAAGTTATCATAAATATTTTAAAACCCCTTCGACTTCTTAATTCTATGTAAATGTGGTTGGGACTTTTAAACGCTGGGGACTCTGTGTGCTGATCTACTAGGTGTGGAAGTTGAAGCGATTTGAAGCAACCTGTTGGTTGGTGAATTAGCCATTATAAAAAATGCTAACGGGGCGGGAAAAAAAATTCCTGAGAAGTCTATACACTTTATTTCCTAAAAATGATTGGATATCCTGTTTGAGAAACGCTTCTTGTAACCTAACTATATATAAAAATGGAGTACATTTGGGTGACTAACACTAGCAATGACTGAAAGTTTTAATGAACATAGACATTTTAAAATTCTTCCTTTAAATGTAAATGAAGTGAACCAAAATTCTAATAATAAAGTGAAGAAATTTGTTTTGTGACTTTTTAACTAAAATTTTCGTAGTTCATTTCTGACAAGTCTTATTAAAAAATTTGGAAACACGATTATTTGAGGGAGGGGGTCTTCATCATTAGAGTTAAGGACAGTCTGTAAGATTGTTAATACAAGTTGATCATAAAGGAGTGAGGCTGAAATCAGGTTCGGTTAGGTAAAAAGAAAATTATTACTTTAAATATATCATTACAGGAATGTCATTAGTTGTAATGGAACGAAAGCTGATAATAAAAGAAAAGCCAGGCAAGTTCTGTGACAAGTACTTAGTAAATGTATTACTTATTTTGAATTTTTAGTCAAAAACTCTGCATTTAAAATATATATATATTTTTTGGGGGTAGCTTCTACCTATTCTAGCTCATACTTTCTTTGTGGTGTTTTTCTCCAGGCTTACCATATCCTGTTAAATATAACAAGACAAGATGGTTTGGAATCATTCGCGTTTACAATAAGACAGTGAAACTCTTTTATGGAAACGATCTTACCACTCTTTTGATGCCACAAATCTCTTCTATTATCTCATGAGGTACACAATTGGGTAGCCTGGTATGCGTTTTGTTTTCATGCACTGATTTTCACACTCAAAATAATTAAAATCCTCATTCTAGCTGAACAAATGAAAAGAGCCGTTAGATTAAACAGAAACTCAATTTAAAAAATGAAAGATTGAAATTATGAATAAAATAACATTTATTATAAACATGAGATGACAAGTGACAGGAAAAGGGAAATGTCTCAGTGGGTTAGTGATTCAAAAAAATTCCAGCAAAAAAAAACAACAACAAATGTACATGAAACACATTTTCAGACAGTTTTACACAGACTCAATAGGACTGGCCCCTGTAAGACATAGGACATTCATCTAATAGATTGTATAGGACCAGATCTCTGGTGTTGTCTGAAGTAGGACACACGAGACCTTCATCCTCTATATACTCCAATCAGATCTCAGATCTTTTATCTGAATACATAAACACAATCACTAAATGTGCTGTGCGTGTGTCTTCTCACAGATAACATTATTACATGTCCATAAAAAAATAATGAATTTATGTACATGTACTGACAAACATGGCACAGGCATGCATTGTGATCATGTCCAGTCTTGTATTTAAAATAAATTGTTTTCCAAGCACAATCTTTATACACGTTTCAAGTTGGAAATTTAAAAAATGGCACACATTTTAGCATATTAATACTACAATCTTCACAGGTGCTGTAAGTCTTAAAAATATACCGTTAGGTTTACATTAGATTTCACTTTCATAATACATGTAAGACAAATATAGCATGTTTATAGAGGCATCCCCTTGCTTTTGATCTATCAGGAGAGTCATTCATCTCATCATAACGTTGAATAAGGTCGGATACAAGTGAAACTAGAAAAATAGAATTGGAGACTAGGTGGACAATATCTTGATGGTATTTAGTGAAATATTTTACACTCCTTTACCACCCGGAGATTTAGTAGGTGAGGAGTGAAAAGTCAGGGATGGGAAAGGGGTGAGAGTATATTCCACTGTGCATATTTCCCAAGGGCCCTGGCGATTAAAGAAAATTATGACTTCAAAAACCACAGCAGTGCTCAAATCTGAAAAATCAAGATCGGAGGATGCTAACATAGACCCAGAGCAGCTGTCATTCACAGGGCAGCATTGGCAACCTTGGACAGCTTTCAACATTTGCTTGTAATGACAATAATAAAAGACAAGCCAGGCAGGATCTGTGACGGATGGTACCAAGATCATGTATTAGTGATTTTAATTTTTCTTTACAACAGCTCCCCTGCACGGTGACGCCCCAGAAATATTGTCAGACTCAGAAAACACATGGTGCCTCACATCCAGCAATGCCTCAAAGCTTTAATTCAATCATCTAAAGATATATTGTCACCACAAAAACAACAACCATGAACATCACACCCCAAAGATTACATTAATAATTTTTATAAAAATAATTATTCCAAGTTAGCATAGGATTTTAGAGGAATAGGCGGGCCCCATGACCCCCACAGAAAAGTTTCCTACTATCTCCCCAGAATAATTGACTACTAAAAAAGATTTGAGCCACCAGAAGCATTAAATCCTGCTCCCATGACACAGTTTTCTTTTCATACTATTCAAGTTAAATTGCTATTCACACTGAAACATAAAATCATTTCTTTACACGTTGACAAAATTCACACACACACAAAAAAAAAGATTTAAAAAAGAAATTTATATCAAGATATTGCACACTTCCATTAAAAAGTGACAATCAGCAAAAAAAATATTTTTTTTTAAATTACATCACTTTTTTATCCAGTAAATCCATTTTGTTGACAGAGACCATGACACGGTTGTAAGTAGTCAAAGAGGGTAAAAAAATCCAATCTGATCATAACATATTAAAAAGAGGTTTGTTACACTTACATTTTAAAATCTGTTCAACACTTAAACTGTAACACTGGTGTGAGTGTACAGATACCAGAAAGAGAAGGAGCAGACTTTAGATTTCAAGCTGAGATCTACACGAATGAACATCCAACTGAAAAATATCTAAGATTAAACAATGTCTTTGTTTATAATAAAATAATTATCTTAAATATACAAAAAAATTGAAGATTTATCAAGCCATGAATGGTCATATAAATTGTACTAAAATTAGCAATACTACATCTTCATTTATAGCTTCCTCTGCTGATTTTCGTTGCGATGAGTTGACAATAAATCTCAAATGATGTGGTACAGACATACTGCAATGTATTCACATTTGGTTATGCCATATCCTTGGGAAAAAGCCCAATTTTCATACCTAACAACTAGTAAGGTGGTCTAATTTATGGCAGACAATCCCTTAGAGAGGCCTTCTCCTTTTTTAACTTAGTTTCATATTAACATATCTATTTAAAAAGTTTGTTTTAATGAATTTATTCAAAATACTACTAAGTATTAAAGACTACTATGTCTTAAAGACATAAAATAAATATATTGATACTGCATTAAAATATTAAAGTGTAAAGCAAAACATTTAACATCTAACCATGCTATAAAATTTACAAAACAATTTAAGTCTTAAAGTTTTACTACATATTTTTTTGGCCACTTTTTCTACCACCAACTTGAACAACAAAATGTTTCTTTTTACATTAATTACAAAAAAATTAGAATGATGAAATGTTAAGAATTTCTCCAAATGTAACCAAATCAGTGTAACTGGCCTATGCATAGTTCTTAACTTTCCTGTCACGTGACTAACTCAAGGGCCTCTATTTTGTATAGTGATTCACCAATCTTCAATCACAAGCATCCAATAACCTAAATCAGGTTTCCAAGCAGGCGTCTTACACTTTAGGTAAAACTGGATGATACAAGGGTACTGTCGCACGAAAACGTTTGGAAACCTCTGAACTAAATATAAACTTCTGTAGTTAGTGATCATCGAAATTATTTTGAAAATATGACATCTTTAAATTCTGCAATAAGTGACATGATCTCATGTCAATCTCCAAAGAAAGTTATCTGATTCACTTTGTCATACCACACAGAAGTGTGGTATTCATGGAGGGCCACTGTGACATTCCTATGATCTATTTAATGACAAAAAAGTCTATCTTGCTGACAGCGGACTGCAGTTCAGGAACATATGGAGGTCACTCATGTGATACTATGTCAATGTGGATTGTGTAAAACAATAAAAGATTACCTTCATATACAAAATTGTTTTATTTTGCCACTTTCTATATGACCAGCTGAAATTCCCATGTTGGCTTACTGTAGTCACTTGAAAGGCCTCCAAACCAATTGTAAGTACGACACCCCACACCTATAACGTGACTTGATTTTTAGGTGAGATTTGCCTTTACTGTTAAGTGTGAATAAAATGAGGCCGCCACTGGACTTAACATCAACTATATATATAAAGATTTAGCCTGAACAGTATGCTTTAACACAAATTCTGTACTATTTTTACTGAGCTATTAAGTCTACCTCAAAACACATGCTAATCTTCTTAAAAATATGCTGTATGACAATCTTCAAAATTAAAATAAGTAGACAGTCATTCAACTATTAAAGTTGTTACATATGAGTGTCCAAAAGATGATATTTGATTAGTCAAATCTGGCTATTTTAAAGTAAATTTAAAACAAGACAAAACAACTGCTAATTTTGACGTGAATAATTTTAGTGTGTCAAATTGTTTTTTTGAAGCATTCATTTTGTGCCAGCATAATCCTTAAATAAAAGTTTATGATTATGATGCATCAACAATGACAAAGTCATCCTTCATTTGCCTGGGTGTTTCTCTTTAATTGGTTATTTGTGTAACTTTTAATTTTTAAAAATATACAAATATAAGCTTCATTTAAGTCAGAACATCTATTGGATAGCAATGTACAACTATGATACATACTTGTATGTAGCAAATAAGTTAGGGCCAGAGATGAAGGTGCACAGAGATTGTGCTGATACACAACACCAAAGATGTTTGACAACATAAATGCTGCCATTGGCCATCCCGTGCTCAAGATTTTACAGCTATTAAAAGATAAAAGTAATTTTTTTTAACGGGCGTTAAATGCAAAGAAATATGTTTGTTTAGCTTTTTCACATTAATTATTAATGGCAGAGCTGTTTACATTGATCAAATTATCTTCAAAGGGTTTCCTTGCATTGAGTAAGCCTCATACATTTTCTAGTTTAAATAATCTTTAAAGATTATATTGTATTTTCATCTCATGTGGAGAATGTGCAGAAATTCATTTTGAAAACTTATTTTTTATTGTCACAAAATATTAAGAATTACTGTTCATGAGTCATATATGGTCAATTAATGTTATTATACATAATATAAGCAACCCACACTCTCCCATTCTGTATAGCTACACAACCATGAGCCCACACTTCCTTCTGTCTTCATAAACATTACAGCAGCTATAAAAGCCACAAAATTAGATGCTAAGAAATATTGATTGGCTAGGAATGATTCAGAGAAACCCTAAAAAATGCTAAAAATTTATAGAAATTACGTTAATTTTGCAGGGAATTATTATTTAAACAAAATAACTTAGTGACAAACATATTGCAACACTAAATTTATTAAGTGTCAGGGCATTTTCTTTTGTCAGACCAGTCAGAGCCGTGTAAACATAATTCCAAAATGACAATAAAAACTGATGAAATCTATTAAATATGCTTCATATAAAAATCAAATTAGGAATTTAACTGAAAAGACATTGTTATTCTGTCAAGAAAATCTGCTTTATTTGTCAAATTTTCCACAGTCTTTCTGTTTTATTTCAACTGTAAAATCTCAGAAAGCTTGGAACAAATACAAAAAAAATGCACACAAAAACTGCTGCTGCAATTTTCACAATAGTTTATATAAATTTATCAAAATCACTATCTATAATATGTACAGATATACAAATAAAGCTGAACAAATAAACATGAGCACCTTATCATAATTGCTTCGGTGCAAATACATTTTAGCGTAAAATGACAAAAATGAACCTTTGTATACAATCAATCATCTGGACAAGGAAAACTGAACAATGTATATAAATTCCTAGATTAACACAACGGCTAATATATAAAATACCCTTTTCAAAAATTCTGACTTAAAAATAATTTAACAAAATGTTTAGAAACATATGATTTCAATGGTGTGTAAGAAAGTTGAAAAAGACAAGAGATCAAAATAGCAACCTTCTGTAACCAGGGGCACTTTATTTAATCAAATCAAATATGGTATTTAACCAGACCATAGAAGGACACAGCCTAATCCACTTCTAAATGACATTTTGAGTTTCTCATGTTGTACTTGTATAATTCATGCATCTTCTAAATAATTATTAGATCAGTTATTAATTCACTCTTTTCATGTAACACATCTAATAAGCAGTTTCATTATTTTTTCCCTATCAAATACGAAATCTTTGAACTTAAACAAAGCCAAAATGTTTGAGCATCACACAAAATGATATTCATAAAAGTTGTGCAAGGACTACCACTAAAAATAAAAGTTTGTCCATTATAAAAACATGGTATGAACTGCAGTGAAATCTTGCTATACTCGTAACTTGTTAATTGGTTTAAATCAGATTAGATTATGTTTATGGTGGACGTCATGTCAATGTGGGATTAACAAAATTCTGTGCCAACAGTAAGATTGCTGATTTTATGTTACAAAATAATTTAATTATCTCTTGTTGCTAGTTGATGTTGGGACTAGTTTAGCGGATTAATGATTGTGTTAATTAGAGAATGTATAATTCTGTAATTGTGTTAACTTAGAGAATGTATTCAGTTAGTTTTGACAGAAATATCACTTACTTTCAAAAACATCATTTTGGGTGCTATGCAATGATAGTATCTAAATCTACTTTTTTCTTCTTCTTTTTTGTATCATTCTGTCATACTGTCTTTTACTGTAATTCATTTTCGCTAAAAATTACTGAGGTTAAGTGAGTGATCCAACCTTTGTTGATCTTGGTTAAATGTAACACTAAGAAATCCAAAAAGTTTATGTAACACAATTTTTGTTATAATGAGGCTGGGGAAAAAATATCCTCTCAGCCACAGCAAGACATATATAAAAAATGACAACCAAAGTAGCTCGGTTTATTTACAACAGAAAAACACATATAATGAAATTTCACAGTGACTAATTGAAATATACCAGGCTAAATCATACTTTAAAAAAATTGGCACATCAATCATTATGGATGGATCACGTCTCTAGCAGTGCAATCAGACACTAAGATCATGGTTTAAGTACCTTCAAACCTTGCCACTACAGCCACACTCCAGAAAGTCAGATATTATCTACAGAAAATACACTTAAAAGCACCTTAATAATCAAAACAAATTTAATTCATCCACTAAAAAAACAAGCAGTCCATTCATTTCTTCCATGCACTTGTTACTTGTTTTCTAGCTTTATTGGATAGCAACATTTCCATATTTTAAAAAAAATTTACCTTTCTTCTCCAAGCATGGAAAACCACTAGCTATGGTGAGCGTTATTCGGAAACAAAGTTCCTGAAACTATATCAAACTCCAAATAGCAAACCATTTCCTCAGCTTAGGCACATGCATTTAAAACTATTTACTGAAAATAGTAAATTCATTATGTTAGTGAAAAACCTCTTGGAAAAGAACACTACACCACAGTTGGAAAAATTCAAATGAACGACATTTGAGAGATGCCAAGTACATTCTAA
This sequence comes from Ampullaceana balthica, assembly GCA_944989445.1. Lineage (NCBI taxonomy): Eukaryota > Metazoa > Mollusca > Gastropoda > Lymnaeidae > Ampullaceana > Ampullaceana balthica. The sequence goes on from CALYLW010001998.1 coordinate 54,878, forward strand.
AACCGAATGTACAAAAATGAAATGTACACATTTTAGATTTACGTCCCCAAACCAATTTGTTTCCAATCATTCATATACAGTTTTTAATGGCTTTAACTTTAAATGAAGTGTTCTTAGTAAGTCTAAAGAGCTAGTAAATTACAGCAATTTATCTTACAAATGATGCCTCTCTGTATTCTTTGGGTTCCATGGAGAAAAACTCTTCTAATTTCCACTGTAAGGTCTCAAAAGTAGGTCTTTCTATTTCCTCTTTTCGCCAACAGTCCAGCATGATTTCATATAGAACCTTGGGACAGCCTGGTGGGCATGGCATGCGGTATCCATGATCAACTTGATGCAGCACCTCAGCATTAGTCATACCTGTAAGGTAAAAAAGAGAAGAAAAAATGTTTTTATACATGATGACGTGGAAGTTTTATGGAAAACATTGTGGCAAATAAAGACATTCATATTTGAATGAAATTATCTCAATACTAGTACGTATTGCTATTAAAAACATTTTATAATAATAATAATAAATTGATAATTTTTATATTTATAGCGCTGTATCCCAGCAAGGAGCCGGGCTCACAGCTCTTTACATGGAGATAATAACATACATATAATAATTAAATAAACATTCTTATCATAATAACCACATAAATGACATTACGTTACACATAAGCTACGTTAATCATTTAAAAAGAAATGTTTCTTTAATTTTGAAAATAAATTTTGAAAAGATGTGTCTTAAGTGCAGTCTTCAAGGACTTGGTAGATGAAATACTCCGGATGTGTAATGGTAGAGAATTCCATTGTTTGACTGCACAAAAAGAGAATGACCTTTCGGCAAAAGTTTTAGTTCGTGTCTTAGGAACACAGAGAATGCGCGTGTCTGCAGAAAAGCGTAGCTGACGACTTGGTGAGTAGACCGACAGAGCTCAGTAAGAAAGGAAGGGCATGAGTCAGAAAAGAAGTTGTGACAGAGAACGGCCAGTTTGTAATCAATTTTAAAGGAATTTCATACAGAATGAGACAGCAATAAAACTTTTAAATAAAATACAAAATACACAAACAAATTTGTGCAATGAAAACAATAATTCTAAGCTTTATTTTAAGGCATTAGCCGAAACGTATATTTTGTCATTATAGTTTAAACGAAGCTGAAAATTATTGTTTTCATCGCACAAATTTGTTTGTGTATTTTGTATTTTAAAGGAATTTCAGAAGCAGAATCATGCATTTGTAGCTACAGTCGAACCCACTTATCTCGAGCTCGGTTATATCGACCACCCTATTATGTCGACGTTTTTTATTGGAACCGCCAAATTCTCTCTTTGTCTTAGCATTTTCTCATCGGTAATGTCGATTCTTTTATGTCGCCGAAACCTAGTATCTCGAGCACAAAAGAGGGCCAAATTTGCAACTTAACTCGATTTTCGTCGGCTGAAAATAAAGGTTTGTATCGAGAATCGACGGTGGTTTTTATGTAATTAAATAAAAAAATTAATAAATTATTATTCTTTTAAAAGTTTGTTGTTGTTGCTTTGTTACCAGTAAGATAAGTGACTGTGACACTAACACGCGCGTGACGATGAAACTGATAACACAGTACACTCAGCCCACAGCGTGCTGTGATCAACGGTCAAGGCCACAATAGTTTTATTTATATTACAAAGTTTGATTGACTGAGGAAATTCGAGAACGTTCTGATAGTTAATTAACAGATATCCTGCACGTCAAAAGCATTAAACTTAAAATAACCATATTGATTTGTTTATTTGTATTTTAAATTCGCGGATACGATGGCAAACGCGACTGCGACACGGCGAAGCGTAAACTTTGACCTTTTAGCGCATGCGCAGACAATTATAAACTGGTAACTTATTTTTCATTAAATAAATGGAATCGAAACATGACAGAGACGTAATCAAAGTCCTTTACTACGGCATAAATATATATACATCAAAAGCATTAAACTTAAAATAACCATATTGATTTGTTTATTTGTATTTTAAATTCGCGGATACGATGGCAAACGCGACTGCGACACGGCGAAGCGTAAACTTTGACCTATTAGCGCATGCGCAGACAATTATAAACTGGTAACTTATTTTTCATTAAATAAATGGAATCGAAACATGACAGAGACGTAATCAAAGTCCTTTCCTACGGCATAAATATATATACATCAAAAGCATTAAACTTAAAATAACCATATTGATTTGTTTATTTGTATTTTAAATTCGCTGATACGACGGAAAACGCGACTGTGACACGGCGAAGCGTAAACTTTAACCTTTTAGCGCATGCGCAGACAATTATAAACTGGTAACTTATTTTTCATTAAATAAATGGAATCAAACATGACAAAAACGTAATCAAAGTCCTTTACTTCGGCATAAATATATGTGCATGTGTATATATATGTATATATATATATATATATATATATATATATATATAAATTCCCGATTAGTCATAACTTTTCCCGACTTTCAAGGCCGAGAATTTATTTTTAAGAATTCCCGACTTTTTCCCGTTTTCTTGAGTGGGAACCATGGTTATATTTAAATTTTAAACGGTCCTTAAAAACGAACGGTCATTACAACCTTAGACTTAGGAAAGAGTGAAGAAATATTAGGGTTCCGATACGATTCCGATAAATCATCCCATCACTCATTAACGCTAACTAATTAATCATGTACATAAAGAAATTTCAAGCACATGTTAATATTTTGCCGCCATATTGGATTTCGTTTTATCTCGATCATCGGTTATGTCGACGCCATTTTTCATACCCCAACGCCGTCGACATAAGCGGTTTCGACTGTATTATAGAGGAGAGCAATCTTTTTATACACATGAAATATTCAGGTTACACAAACAACATTAGGTTATATAGTGAGTCATGCTTTGGACTGCTATACATGGAATAGCAAAACCAACAAACTGGAAAAATCAGCACATGCAATCACTTATATCACACCTGGATAAGGAACACGGCCATAGGTAACAATTTCTGTCAGTAATATGCCGAATGACCATACATCTGATTTGATTGTGAACCGATTAAAGTTGGCCGCCTCTGGTGCAGTCCATTTGATGGGGAATCTTGCGCCAACACGTGCTTCATATTCATCCTCCTATCAAATAAAAACAACCCATGCATATCAAGTTTTATAAAATAAAAAACAGCAACTCGCTGTTGTGCTTATATGAATTGTATCACAAATTAAGGTTGTTAACGGGTTAACCTGTCCTTAGATCGGGACCGGTCCTGTTTAATCAGGACCTGTTAACCGTAACTTCAGTTAGTCTGTATAATCTTATTTCTTGGAGTTCATTTTTTGTTGCGTTGCATACGAGAGCCAACACCCAATCAACCTAGACATCAAAGCGCCTTACTATTATTCCTGTAAATAAATAGTATACACGTCATCACCGTTAGTGGAGTTTGGCTAATTAACATATTTTTTTAATTCGCTTAGTTGCCCAGGCGTAGTACGAGAACAAACACACCGCGCGGTGGTGATGTCAAAATGTGAATAATGGTCAAGGTCGTGAATGTTACTAATTATATTACAAGAGGAAAGATACCGGTCTTCAAATTCAATTTTTGTCTTATAGTGACAATTTTCTTAAGTACTTGCACATCAAAGGCATTTAACTTAAAACTAACATTTTGATATCAAATTTGATGTTTTCTAAAATTTTATTATATGTACCGTATATACTCGTTCTAAAGCCAATCATTTTTGGACAAAATCTGGGGGGAAAAGTTGAGGGGGTCGGCTTATGAGCAGGTCATACTAGTCATAGGTGATTTCTGCATGGATATTGAATATCGGTGTTGTTATTGTAGATCATCAAGGTCCTATTCTACATTCTACAAGATTCAACTGCTCTCCCAGACCCTATAATATATTATTAAACATCTGCACTTACCTTATTTAATCACTCTATTTATTTTTCTGAATATTTTAATAATTTTTTACAACGAATTTTAATGTACGCGCTGTTGCCACTTTCTACCAAAGAAATTTTTTTTTAAATACTGGTAACTCTTGCCTAACAAAGAGTACAAAGACAAAGATAGGCAGTACAAAGTAAACAATCATAATGACCGATTTAGCTTGTAGTTTTAAAAAAATGTGTACAATTTTGTTTAAGCTGTCCTATTATTTTTGGGGGGTCGGCTTGCGAGCGGGGCATACACTTTTAATACTTTTCCAAAAGTAGGCGGGTCGGCTTATAAACGAACAACGAACAGGCTATAAAACGAGTAAATATGGTACTTTGGAAGAGAAGTACAATCAGTATAGAAATTCTCTTAGTTAATGGCATCGCCAAAAGAGATGCAAGCGCGGTGGCAGAGACATCACAGGCGCTTTGATGTCACCATCAGACGACATGAAGAGAAAATTTGATACATCCTCTGGTTGGTTCTCATAACATAAGGAAAATACGAATCAAACGGTTAACCGGTCTCTTTTTTTTTCTTAACAGTTATCCGGTCATCAAAAACAAGGGGTCTTAATAACCGTATCCCAAATTATGACAATACTTTTCAACTTTTTAGAACATAGATTTTAGACACAAATAATATGAAAGACGTGAAATATAACAAAGTCAATAATGAGGCTGGTGATATTGATCTATAATATTATAATACTTAAACATCTTTACCTTGATGACCCGTGCCAACCCAAAGTCGGCAATTTTCACTGTTGTATTGTCTCCACCACCCACAAGAATATTTCTTGCAGCCAAGTCTCTGTGAATGTAGTTTTGAGACTCGAGATACGCCATGCCACATGCTATTTGAGCACCAACGTCAATCAATTGTGGCAGTTTCAGAGTCCGTCCTTTTCCTGGTTTTAAAAAAATTAAATCTTGATAATTTAATGATAATTAAGATTCTATTGTAATTTTCTCCAGATGCCCAGAGAGAGATTTTTCCTCTTAAAGAAAACTCCAAACCTTGTGATTTCACCCTGCCTAGTCTAATCCATCGTCTCAGAGGCGTAACAACGACTTGGCATCGGGGCAGTTGCCAAGGGCTAATCCTTCAATAATCAATTTATTCTGTATAATTTTGAATTTTCCCTATTTCTCAAGGCCGCCAAAAATGAATTAGCCAAGGGCGCGGAAAACCCAGTTACGCTTCTGCATCGTCTAAATGTAATGGATGTATGCATGAACAATGTTTTTATTTTTTCTATCTTGGTTGATAAACTTTTTCTAAAAGTCCTATAAGTTGCAGATTTAACAACTAGGTTTATCTTATTTATAAATATCTTGGTTTATTATTTTCTTTAAACAAGCATTAAAGCACTGACCTTGTAAGAACTCTAACAAGCTACCGTTCTTCATAAGCTCAGTGATTATATAGATAGGTTCATCTTGTGTGCAAACAGCATATAATTGAATAAGTTTGGGATGGCGGAGTTTTTTCATGATCTGAGCTTCAGCCAAGAAGTCTTTTGGATCCATTGTTCCTACACAAGCAAGACAACATAAAACAATCATTGGTCACATTAAATTTAGAACATGTAATGCTAAATTTTTATTTTTTTTTCATTTTGAACCATTTATCAACATTATTTGTCAAAACATATTTTTAGTCAAATATACTCCATCTACAATTTTACAAGAAAAAGTACTATATAAGAGTCTATAAAAATAAATATAACACAATGTCAGATTTCTGCTTTTTACTTCCTGAAATATACCAATGTCTTTTTTTGTTTAAGAATTGTCTTGAAACATGTTTTAGCATAGCATCTTTATTTCGATGAACCTTTTCATAAACTTACCGGGCTTAAGGGTTTTAATAGCTACTGGTGTTGTGTTGTTCCACAATCCCTCCCAGACCTCACCAAACTGTCCATGACCTATTTTGCGAATAAGCTTTAGAGATGGTTTGGGGATCTCCCACTGGTCTTTGGTATTGTAAGAAAGTCCAACTGTTTGAGGTTTCTCAATCTTAATAGCAATGTGGATAAAATAAGAAAATACTAGATACAATATGAAATTATACACAAAACATTCCTGATTAATTTACAATTTATTTTCTTATTTCAAATTTAACATTATCATACCAATTGGTGCTTTCATTGGTGAATTATTTACACATATTTTTTAGTTAATTCGTTTGACCTTTTATCTGTTGTTGTATTCCTTTAAATAGGAATAAAGGCTTAAGAGTATACAGTGTTTTGCATATGTAAATTGGATTAAAGCTCACCTGTGAACAAGGTTTTCTGAGATTCACACAGAGTCCATCAGAATCTGCACTGTAGTGATCAACAAGGTCTGAAAGTGCTCGAAATGTAATTCTTCTGGCAATGAAAAAACCGCCTTCGTCAAGTTGGCGAATTCTGTAGTGTTTAACTGTGTCTCCATCACGGACTGCATATTAAAAATAAAAGAAAACAAACCAATTTTAAGCAATGTGAAATGAGACAATGTGATAACTAAAATTATTTTTTTTTAAAGATAATTTGTTTTAAAGATCTCCTTTAAACTAGTTATATATGACAAAACAAATTATATTTCACACAAGATCTCAAATAAAATTATGTAAAATGACCATCAGTTGCACATAAAGCAATAATATGAAAATTCCACAAACCTGACAAGGAATAATCATTTCTGCGGCTTTCACTGTCACGTATTAAAAAGGCTCCATGCTCATTTTCCGGTGACAACAATTTTTTCTCAGCTTCTACTCGCTTTATTTTCCCAAAGTACCACCTGAGAAAAATATATAAACACAAAAGAATTAATAAATTAAATTCAATACAGTCGAAACCGGTTAAGTCGACGGCGTTGGGGTATGAAAAATGGCGTCGACATAACCGATGATCGAGTTAAAACGAAAACCAATATGGCTGCAAAATATTAACATGTGCTTGAAATTTCTTTATGTACGTGATTAATTAGTTAGCGTTAATTAGTGATGGGACGATTAATCAGAATCATATCGGAACCCTAATATTTCTTCGCTCTTTCCTAAGGTTGTAATGACCGTTCGTTTTTAAGGACCGTTTAAAATTTAAATATAACCATGGTTCCCACTCAGGAAAACGGGAAAAAGTCGGGAATTCTTTAAAAAAATTCTCGGCCTTGAAAGTCGGGAAAAGTTATGACTAATCGGGAATTTATATATATATATTTATGCCGAAGTAAAGGACTTTGATTACGTCTCTGTCATGTTTCGATTCCATTTAAATTAAAAATAAGTTACCAGTTTACAATTGTCTGCGCATGCGTTAAAAGGTCAAAGTTTACGCCTGGCCTAGTCCCATTAGCAGCCGCTAGCGTTTGCAATGCCCGTCGAATCAGCGAATAAAAAAAATAAAAATAAACATATCAATATGGTAATTTTAAGTTTAATGCTTTTGACGTGCAGGATATCTGTTACTATCAGAACGATCTCGAATTTCCTCAGTCTTGTAATAATATAAATAAAACTATTGCGGCCTTGACCGTTGATCACAGCACGCTGTGGGCTGTGTGTTAGACCTGGGCCGGCAACAAGTCTAAGCGAATTTTTTTTAAAATCATTCCTTATCAGAATTCGAACTACAAAAGTGATGACGTGTATATTAATAATATTATATACATGTACTGGAATATTAAGAAAATGATTTGATTTCATCGTCACGCGCGTGTTAGTGTCACAGTCACGTATCTTACTGGTAACAATGAACAAATACAAAGCAACAACAAACTTTTAAAAGAATAATAATTTTTTATTTAATTATATAAAAACCACCGTCGATTCTCGATACAAACCTTTATTTTCATTTCTAAAGATATTCGTTTATCATAAAAAATAAAATGATCAATGCATCAGAAAATGAATTAAGTTTAATAATAATATAACATGCACTGCGAAAAAACGCCGATTTACGGGCACCTCGGGTGAATACATCTAATTCACACATGGATCGAAAGTGAAAGAAGATAATAACATCCGGTAATTTTTATTGAAATCTCGTAGAATCACACAATAGCCGGAAGTCTCGAAGATGATGCGAGATGTCAACACTATTTTGAACTAAAAATGCATTGCTAGGCCAACTGACGAGGATCGAGCTAACCAAGTTAAGTTGCAAATTTGGCACTCTTTTCTGCTCGAGGTACTAGGTTTCGGCGACTTAGAAAAATCGAATTAGCCGATGAAAAAATGCAAAGACAAAGAGAGAATTTGGCGGTTCCAATAAAAAACGTCGAGTTAGTGGGGTGGTCGAGCTAAACGAGCTCGAGGTAAGTGGGTTCGACTGTATTATGAAATAATACAAATCTTATAGCGCTACGCAGACTAACTATATAAGAAAAATAGGGAAAAATTATGCAAACAAGATGATCAGGATAGTATGTTCAGTTTTATTAAAATATTCAGTTGATAAACAACAGTTCAGGAGGAAAAAAATGGCCGGAGAGATTTTGAGTAAAATAAATTACATATTTTTATACTTTTTTAAAATCTAGTTTTAACACAACTCCTGAACAAGTGACATTAAGTTCTGACAACATTTTGCCAAAAGCTCATTTATTTTTATTAAAAAATTTTTATTTATCAAATTGAGTTAACACTATTATATTCTGTACCATCACAGATGAGATATTTTAAAAGAGAATTAATGACATCCTAGCTGTGAAAATTGTAGACCTTTTTCTTTAATGGAAATAACAAAGTCGACTAGTTGGTTCTAAAATTATTTAAAACTCAAGGTTTCTAAATTTCTATTTGGTTACAATAACTAATAAGCCTCATGGAGTGGAATTTCCATTTTATAAACAATTTCTAAATAAATTACAAATTTACAAGTGATTACTAAGATATTTTTAAAGTAAAGTTAAATACATATTCAAATGTGAGGATTTTAATCATACAACTCTTAACAATCTGATACAGTGGGACCCACTTAACTCGAGCCCTGGTTAACTCGTCAGCTCTATTAAGTCGACGTTTTTTTTGGAACCGCCAAATTCTCTCTTTGTCTTTGCATTTTCTCATCGGTTACTCCGATTTTTTTAAGTCGCCGAACCCAATACCTCGAGCACAAAAGAGGGTCAAATTTGCCACTTAATGTTGGTTATCTCGATCCCCATGACCAATCGTCAGCTTTTGAAAATGTTAGATGTGATTTTTTATAACCAAGTGAAGGCATAAAATTTCTGCCTCGCTGGTGATGTCACAGCCCGCTTGCTCACAGCGCTATCTTACTAACTTAAATCGCAAGCTTTTGAAAATGTTACTTATCCATAGGGCTGAACCGATCGGGCATCTGTCGATTTTCATATACTCGGAGATACTCGGCAATCGGCAGAGTAAGTAATGTCGATGCCGAGTATTACGTAATTGCTCCAATAGCAAAGATGCATGCAGAATCGCATGTCTAAAAAATTTCGTTTCTTATGGAATAACAAAATGTACCACGTGCAGACTTGTTGTCATTGGCAACCTTTCATTCTTCAACCTCATCTTGACTCTATTACTACTGCTTTGTTTTCATTGTTTCATTCATAAGAAGTGGCCGTGTGCAAAAGCCATTTAACTATTGGTTAGAATTAATTAAAATGTGTCAAAGTTGAAGGTTCAAAAGGAGTTACTAATTTATTTTTGTACACTTTTATAGACAAGAGTTCGCTTTTTTGTCATGAGTCATATATAGGTCATGATAGTCTGATAGACAAACAAATAACGGCAACGCCTTTGTGTAAAAAAACAACAAACACGTGCATGTACATTCTCATTTATTAACGCTAGTGATGGGACGATACCAAAATCTTAGGGTGCTTACTGTAAACAAGGCTCCCCAGATTTTAAAATATATAATATAACAGACAATTTACCCACCCCACTCTCAATCTCCCACACAATATCGCTCAATCTGGGAATCACGGCAATACGATGTCGCGCGCTGCGTGGCGGGCAGGAGTAGATCAATTCGTTATAGCTATGTATTAGGAAAAAAAAATGCGCTAACGCAATAAAGGGTTATATTTAAACGTGAACGGTCCTAACAACCTTAGGAAAGAGTGAAGAAATGGATCCCGATATTCCGATACGATTACGATTAATCGTCTCATCACTAATTAACGCACATCATGTATATAAAGAAATTTTAAGCGCATGTTAATATTTTGCCGCCATATTGGTTTTCGTTTAACTCGATATGTTATCTCGGCGCCATTTTTCATACCCCCAGGCCGTTCACTTAAGCGGGTCCCACTGTACTTTGTTTTGTGTTGGCCATGGGGGTTTTCTATATAACCTATAGAATCATAGGTGAACTATGTGTTAACCCATAAACTGCTGTATGGGCTCATATATATCTTGAGAGATTTTATTTTAGTTGACTTTAATCTGTGTTGAGTTATCCCCTTGTTAGTTTATGATTGTCATCCTTTATAGATTTTATTTTTGAGCAACAATATATAATAATATTTTAATTTTGACTATCAATCATTACTTAAATTATTTGGGGAGTTGGGTTACTTGATACTAGTTTTTTTAACATTCATTATGTTAATGTTACTGTATATATTATTAGTCTAATTGACCATGAAAATGTCTGGGATATATTATCATATGTGACATTGACGTGAATATTTAAGTTAATAAAGACTAATAACTGTATAAGTAGTGGAGTCCTTAGACTTAGACCATAAGTAACCAAATGCCATGCTATATGATATAGACTTTACTAAATATAGTCTAATAAAAAATGCTGTAAATTATCGTTTTACCAGACAGGCCCAAAATAAGGTTATTTCTGGACGCCCTGTTTGTCGCTAAGGCATGTGACCTAGGGGAAAAGTAGTGCATTTTAGGGAGCTCCTCAAATTTCCGTGTTTTTAGCGACGTGGTGATTTTGAAAAAATCAGAGAGAAAGCGAAGGAAAAAAAGAGTGGTTGGGGGGGGGGTGGAGTTTCTTAATTGTGCGGGATTTTTAGGAAAGCGATGATTTTGAAAACGAGCAAAAATGCGAAGAAAAAAAGAGGGTGGGGTAGAGATTCTCAAATTTGCGGGGTGCGTTGTTTTTTTTGTTTGTTGAAAAATGTGTTAAAAATGAAGAAATAAATGGTGCTCACAGTTTCTGCGTCTGAATCACTACAACTAAACCTAACCCTAAAACCTTCTATTTTGCAAAATTCAACTATTAAAATTCTAAAACTAAACCTAACCCTAACCCTAAATTCACAATTAAATTTTCTAAAGCTAAACCTAAACCTAATGCCTCCATTTTGAAAAAGTCACATTTCATTTTGAAAAATTTTGCAAAAAAATTAACTAACTTTCTACCACGACGCTACTGGTCAATAGAACGCTGTACGGCGAAGTCAAATCTTTCCCGGGCAATTTCGCAGTACCCCTATCAAGTCCGCATAGCATATAGTTCCTCATTTTGCTGTAATTTTGAAATATAAAAGAGGAGGGACACCCTCCCCTTAACCCCTCCCCTTTTTTTCATTTTTTAAATTTATATATTTCCTTGCTTAATTGTCTTAATTTGAGTACATTTAATTATATTGGGGAGGTCACCCTCCCCAAACCCCTCCCTAGTGTTACCTGTAGTTGTCACTATCCACCAAGAACACAAACCCATAAATCTTTCACTTTCAGTAATTGCAGGGTCTGGGGTGGTAAGGGGAGACAACTGAGAATTCCCAAAAATTCCATGAGGAGAGGTAACTGGGTAGCAACACAGCGGCGTCGAAATGACGTCACTAGCATCGGTCGCCATCTTGTTCGGTACAACAATTAACAGCCAAAAATGCTTTAGTCTTTAAATTTAGATGAAGACTTCATCATTGAAGACTGAAATTTAATAAATCGATTATTTTTATGATTATCATTATAATTTATATACTTTGAACTTTGAATAATCAATACTCACGCTTCTGATTCAAGACTCTTGAGCTTTGCTACATAGTTTGAAGGAATGTAACCTTCTTTTTTAGTGGCTTTTGATCGGGCATACCACCAGTCGCCTTGAGTATCATTTATTATTTCCAAGTGTTCCCCTTTTCTGAATGAAAGGTCTTCATCTGTGCGAGCATCATAATCATACAAGGCAACAAACACTTTAAGTGGTCCAGAATGTACAATATCGTTGCTTGTATCAACTTTATGCTGAGGTGATTGATTAGATGGTGATGGACTACCTTGAGAGTTATTTGTGTTCGACGCCACGGCACTAGCTGTTTTAACCAAAATACCATTTTGCTCTGATGCTCGATGGACATGAGAAGGTGAGGTTTCTACTCCAGTTGCACTCACTGCACTTGTCGTTTGCTCAGTTTGTGATCTCCCAGCAAAACAATTACCCATTTTCGTCTAAGATCACCTATACTTATTCAGCTTATTTCTTTGTGTCTTATATATTAACTAAGATATTGCACTACATTTTTACATAAACCCATAACTAGTTGACACCCTTTCACAATTTCTATGTCTAAATATGCTTTATGAAATATTTCATTGTTTTTGTAATGTAACCATCTTTTGATGAGCTCAGAGATCAGCGTTGAATTAATCCGCATAGTAAAACTCAAAATGTGAGTTAAATATTACAAAATTAGTTTTAACAATAAGTATTCCTTATTAAAGTATAATTACAGTGTAATATTACTTTTTAGATACAAATAAATCATTATATTTACAACAGACTAGATTGTTAAGTGCAATAAATTTGGCGTAAAGGGGCTACAGCTGCTTATTTTCGACCTAACAGCACTTTTGATTGGACACACAACCCGGAAATAATGAGAGAATATCTTTTAAGGCCAATGAAGTTTAGTTTTAGTTTTAACATCTTGATATGAACACTTCCTGTCGATTTGCTTTTTCGCTCTCAAAAATAACGCGCCACATTCTTCATTCTATCTTCTTTTAGACGTGTCTCTGAAGTGGTCCTAAATCTATCACCTTTAAGTAAGTACGGCTTAGTGCGGTATATAAAATATGTAATGATAAAGTAAGCAAAACAGAATCGTGTGATATAATCCACCATGAGATTTATCTACAAATAATTGCATTGTTTTTTTATCTTGGTTGATAACACTTTCAATTTACTTTACTTAAATCATTAAATGACTTAATAATTATAAATAACCCCCTTTCCAGTCCATGACTGACTATGGCCACTATGGGGCAAGTGAAGTAGCGTTCACAAGTTCATTTAGCCACCACTAACGTGCAAGGGATTGTGTGGCCAGCACAATGCCCCGGGGGCCATGCCAGCACCGAGAATAGAACCCGCGACTGTCTTCTACCTCGGTTCGGCAGTCCAGCGCGCTACCCCTAGCCTATTAGGGCATTTAGGGGCTCAATGATCTAAGTGGTAGCGCACTGGACTATCGATCCGAGGCAGATCCCGAGTTGCGGGTTCGAGCCCAGGTACTGGCAAGGCCCCTGGGGCAATGTGCTGGCCACACTCATTCCCCTGCTCGTTAGTGGTGGCTAAATACTTGTGAATGCTACATCACTTGTCCCATAGGCAGTCATGGACTGGAAACTGCCTGGAAAGGAGGTCATTATAATTATACTTCAGAAATAAAATCTAGAAAATAAACTCACTCCCCATTGACAGGCATTGAGGCCATCATTGCCATCAATCATTAAGTCACTGAGATTGTTAATTTCAATAGATATTTTTTTTATAGGTTTTGGTTTGGAGTAGCAAAGTATAGTATAGTTATCCAGACAGCAGTTATTGTTCAAGTGTTGGCCTGTTGGCACTTTTCTGAGCAATAGCATTCGCCTACATAAGTTAAATTTGTATACTACTGCGACTAACTAGTCGTGGCAATAAAATTATTTCGTTTTGTTATGACTATGACAATTCGTAGCAGCAGAGCAGACACTTCGAAAAAACTCAGTCTAGGTACTTTGACAGAAAATTTAAATCCAATAGGCTTAAATGCCTTAAATAATATATCATTTTAAAGGGCTTGCCAAGACCTTTTCAAAGACACTTGTTTTGACTTTCTTTTCTATCTTTTATAGAAGTGGATGGTAATCCCTTATTTCAGCACATTTTAAATTTTTAGAAAAAAATAAATTAAATAACTTACTTTTACTAATTTAAACACTTAAAAATACATACATAAATCAGTAACAAAAAAGTATTTATTTTAATGCTTTACAATTAGTTTTTCGTGCGTTTTGTTGAGTTTAAATGGGTTTTTAACTTTAAAAAAGGTTTTTAAAAGCAGACTTCCAATGACAACAATTGCGCGGTTAGTCACAGAAGATAGTGAAATATACACATTTTAATTACGTACAAATTGTAAAATAGTAACTTGACCTGCATTTCTGTCGGAATAACGACAAGGACGGGGGGGGGTTATTTAAATATAAATAATCTGCGAGAAATATATTAACAAATGTAATACTCATAAATAACCTGCTTAACAACCCATAACAGCGCCTGAGTAATCTCCGTGATGATTTAATGTGACCTTTCTAGGGCGACTCGTCTGCCGACAATCAGTGTCGGACATTTATCTTGGTCCTAGACTTCGATCGCTGCCAACGTCGGCTTGCCGACAATGATTGTCTGCATTAATAAAATAATGCGAATACAAAAACTCGCGCATATTCGTTTCAAGATGGATGCCTTTAAGGTTATCGATCCTAAATCAGATCTTAAAGCGATCGAAAATGGATTAATGAATAAGTTTTGATGGGACTGGCTCAAAGAAAAAGACAGTAATGGAGATTATCAAAATATGTACGAAAATTAAATAAACCTGGTGTAGTTGCTTGACAGGGACTGGGTGGTAAGTGTTCACATTTTCTTCATCTGCTCTTATTTATGTTATTATATTTCAAGCATTTAATCCTTCCAACTAAGCCCTATGGCTGTATGGGATATGTAAGTTTTCTTTTTACTTCTTCACATTAACTGCATCTTTTAAATAATGATGCATGATGGTGTCATTTCATGGTTCAACTAAATATACATTCAGGGGGCTTACAATGGACTCGGAATACCTTCTGTAACTTGAGTGCTAATCGGACTAACCAACAACAATGGTGTGGGAGAGTGGGGGTGGGTAAACTGTCTGTAGTCTGTTATATATTTTAAAATCATGGGGAGCCTCGTTTACAGTAAGCACCAGTGGCGGATTTAGGTTTGTCTTCGTGGGGGGGCGAGGAGAATTTCAAGGGGCGCCGCAAAAAATTTTTTTTATTCATGCACTTAGTGCAAATATTTATAGGTGCTGAAATAAAATTCATTTGTCTAAATTGCTGGTTCTGCAATGAAGATTAGAAATTTGATATGAGATTCACTCTTATTGCTATATTTTATGTTAAAAAACTTTTCTGCTCACTTTAAATGTGAGTTTTACTTTAACTTTAATACGTTTTCATCTTAAGAGACTGCTGCAGACAAAAAGAAACATCTAGTCTTAAGTAGATATGGTTAATCAATTGAATTTATGAAAATGGTAGTTAATTTGGGGGCTGTTATTTGTGACGAAATCTAAATTTCTCATAATCCTTTGTTTTCACTTTCAATTGCTGAATATCCTAGCAGACATTAACATAGAAAACTCAGCATAATAAGTTTATAGTCTTTGGGCTAAATAAAACTTCTAAAATGTTTTTATAATGAGGTAGAATTTAATTAAATTTTTTATATGCCTCCAATAGTTTGTTGTACTATCTGCAAGATGACTCATCAGTTTGTTCAGCTTGCCATAAATAGCACTGACAGCAACTCAAACAAATAACTAAGTGACTAAGTGTTAAATAATAAATGCTGTGTTGATCATTCAAAGTACATTATTTAATATTATTTTTGTTTACATCAAACCATTGCAATGAATCTCTTCAATATACAAACAATTGCTTTATATTCAGGAGAGTAATAGGTTGTGATGAGGGCCCCACGCTTTTATGTGCAAGCGATAGGTTCACGGATTGAAAATTTGTATTTTCTTCTTTTTAGTGCACTTTCTATATGTAAATAAAAGCGCGTCCTTTTAAAAAAAGATTTTTTAAATATTTTATTTTCTACTTTTTAGTAACACAATTTTTTAATCAATTTTTTGACATAATCAACTCAATTTAATTAGTCAAACTTCGTTGTCTATAACTTAAATGTGATAGTGGTAAAAAGATAGATTATTAATTACAAATTTATGTATTTAAAAAATAACAGTTTCCCCAACTGAAAATTGAACCCAGTACCTCCAGGTCGAAAATCCATTAAGCTAACAATTGGGCCAACTAGGCTACACAAATACCAGTTGTTCCTCTTGTATTATCATGTCAATTTAGATTTAGTTTCGAATTACTGAGCTGTTTAACACCTGGAATGTCGTCATCCATGGCTGGTTGTGAACTCCGGTGACATTCACGTGAAAGTCAAGAATAGCACGGATACAGCTTATATATAAAGATAAACGTAAAAATGCATTTATTTAATTACGGTACATTCGATCGATCTGAAATTTTGATACAATGTATTGTCATCCAAGATCTATCTGTGGTAAAATTTTGAGATCTCTAGTACCATCAGAAGTGGTTTAATTTTACGTTACAAGATTTGACGGATACAACATACAAACAGTGTGAGTTAAATAAAAGCTTGTAATGAAAAACACAGAGACTTTGGTGGAGTGGATTGGTCAGGATTAGTAACACACACACAAAGAGTGCCAATAATATTATACTTATAAATAAACTAAACAATTTACTTCAGAATTTAAAAAAAAATTTATCACTGAAAGTTTGAGCATCAAACTTTGGGAAAATTTATGAACTTTACACAAACAATGATTGTAAATTCCTTAAATAAACATTCAAAACTCTAATAAGAATGCAGGACTAAATACAAACCATGGATAAGCATATGACGCAATATTAGTCTGTATAGAAGGAGCGTCTGTAACAGATAAGATAAGAAAGAGCCGTGAGCCCTATATAAATTGCTTTCTACGTGATTTCATTTTAGCAAAACGATTTATCGTTGATTCATAGTCAACTTTCTCAGCTAGATCACGTTCAATTGAAATTAATGCCAATGCAGACTGACGTTCGTTTGTCATTGTTGAGCGCAAATAATTTTTGATGAGTTTCAATCTACTGAAACATCTTTCAGCAGTAGCACTGCTAACAGGAAGAGTCATGTAAATTTTATAGAATATTGACAAATTAGTGAGACCCGATGCCATTAGTTTTTCAGTCAAGAATGGCCTAACCTTTTTAAGTTGTAGTGTACTAGCAGAAGGTTATTGTATTAATGCATACAAATCTTATATTCTACGATTGCTTCTTCAAGGTTAATGTCGTGTTTGTAAATTTTGCATAAACTTTGAAAAGAATCTTTATTTTCTTACAACATTTGTGATGGATCAATACAATAGAAATAAGTAACTGTGCACCAAAATTCATTAAATCGATCATCTATTTGTGTTACAAGTGAATCCAAGATAGTGACGTACGTTTCAGATTTAAAGCGTGTAGTTGGATCATCAGCCCTTACATCACTGCTAAGTTCGCCTGTCATGCTTTTCGTTTTTGCAATTCGCTTTTCTTTAAATTCTGTTTTAACATCTAGTTTGGAACCATTTTCGTTAATAAATGATTTGACACCTACATTCAGCATTTCAAAAGCTTCATCGCTTCTCATATCAACAAACTTATTTTGTCCAACATCGATCAATTGTTTTGCAAAGCCATTGCAATTAGTTTGATAACATGAAGATAACTTTTGTACAAATAGCATCAGAAAAGCAAAAGAATATTTTGTTGTTAAAACACATAGTCACATAGCTTCTGCTCTGACACTTCCTTTCTATTCTGTTGATTCCCTTGAATCAAGTGTGGCTAGAATAGCAGAGAATGATCCAACAACTGCATGCTTACGGCGTGCACATTTTGTATCAGAAAGTCGTTTCAGAGTATCTACTGTTGATTCATATTGATATTTCTGGTATTCTTTAAGAGTATGTAGACGTGGTAAACTAGATGAAAGGCATGCATACAACCAGAGCCGTCTTTACACCAGGTTGGGCCCACGTGCAAAGAAATAGTGTTGGGCCCGCAGGAATAAAAGACGTATATATATAATATATATAACTAAACATATTCCCATGGGGCCCCTATGCTCGTGGGCCCCCGGGCAAATGCCCATCGGGCCTATGCGTTAAGACGGCCCTGCATACAACCTTAAATATGCGCCAAAAACAACTGTATACCACTGTTTACAGACATTGCTTCGATAGTAACCAAATTCAAAACATGGGCACAATAATTGGGTGAAAGTTTCTTTATATGAGTTTAAAGGCCACTCTTAATTCCAGAGTATGCCTGTCCTCGACAGAGTGTGAAATCAATATTTCACTTTTTTATTTCCGTTAAAATCTTCTCAGCAAATGCGGGAGCATTTTTTATTTATGAGGGCGCTTATGAGGTTTTACATAATGCATTTCACTCATTCTCTCACTCATAGATCTCAGTTAACTTTTATACCAAAAACCCGCCCCAAGTTTTTAGTCATATTAAATCAAAGTACATGAACTTGAATTTATAAGTTTTAAATCATTTTCTTCTTTTTAGTACACTTATAAAAACTTGGTTTTTTAAAATCTTTTTTTTTACCTCTATTTATTTTTATTGTGGCTTTAACGTGGGCTAGATGCCACGCCCCTCAGCTTGTGAGGCGAGCGCACTATTCGCTATTCAGCCGCTGTTTACCAAAGTATAAAAGCCTATAAATCTCTCCACAACATGTCCTGATTTTAAAACTGAATGTAAAGAAACTGACATCTGATCAATTCTAAATATATCAATGGTTGATTCAATAATTAAAGAAAATAATTGTGCAGACTTAACTTAATTATCAATTGTCGCCGATAATTCAGATGCGAGTGATTGATTTAAACCAGATATTACCGTTTCATCCCTTGATATTCAATTTTTAGCAAGCAATTTGGTGTTGATTACAAGTTTCGTGTTTAGAAATCATTTTTTCTGCTCTTGTGACACCTTTTTGGTGTTCATCGAGGGCGTCTTTAGGGGGGCGCCAGTTTAGACCCAACAGGGGCGTGGGGGGGCAAGCCGCCCCCCCTGCCCTATAGCTAAATCCGCCACTGGTAAGCACCCTATGATTTTTCGTCCCATCACTAGCGTTAATATATGAGAATGTACATGCACATGATTTTCGAGGTTTTTTTTACACAAAGGCGTTGTCGTTATTTGTTTATCATGACCTATATATGACTCATAACAAAGCGAACTCTTCTCTATAAAAAGTGTACAAAAATAAATTAGTAACTCCTTTTAAATTTTTGAACCTTCAACTTTGATACATTTTAATTAATTCTAACCAATAGTTAAATGGGTTTTGCACACGGCCACTTCTTATGAATGAAACAATGAGAACAAAGCAGTATTAATAGAGTCAAAATGAGGTTGAAGGATGAATGGTTGCCAATGACAACAAGCCTGCACACGGTACATTTTGTTATTCTATACGAAACTAAATGTTTTAGACATGCGATTCTGCGTGCATCTTTGCTATTGGAGCAATTACGTAATACTCGGCATCGACATTACTTACGCGGTCGATTGTCGAGTATATGAAAATTGGCCGATGCCGAGTAGCCGAACCGATCGGTTCAGCCCTATCGATAAGTAACATTTTCAAAAGCTTGCGATTTAAGTTAGTAAGACAGCGCTGTGAGCAAGCGGGCTGTGACATCACCAGCGAGGCAGACATTTTATGCCTTCACTTGGTTATAAAAAATCACAGCTAACATTTTCAAAAGCTGTCGATTGGTCATGGGGATCGAGATAACCAACACTAAGTGGCAAATTTAACCCTCTTTTGTGCTCGAGGTATTAGGGTTCGGCGACTTAAATAATCTAATTAACCGATGAGAAAGTGCAAAGACAAAGAGAATTTGGCGGTTCCCAAAAAAAAAGTGGACTTAATAGAGCTGGCGAGTTAACCGGGTCCCACTGTTTAATATATAAATAATATTAAATATTAGTGTAAGATATTTTAAGGCAATTCCTTGTTATAGATACTCTAAATAGGCACAGGCCGTTGGCACGTTTCTTTTATCAAAATACTTCTTGCGAATGCGACATAAATATTGTCGAAATGGTAAAAAGTGTTAAACACAATGATGGATTTCCTGGTTGGAAAATTAAAATTACAGTGGCCAGTGGCAC
The DNA here is from genome assembly GCA_944989445.1 of Ampullaceana balthica. Classification (NCBI taxonomy): domain Eukaryota; kingdom Metazoa; phylum Mollusca; class Gastropoda; family Lymnaeidae; genus Ampullaceana; species Ampullaceana balthica. The sequence goes on from CALYLW010001998.1 coordinate 75,072, forward strand.
TTCGTTACGTTTAAATTTTCAGGGTTTGAAAAATTTATAAAAGAATTTTCAGGATTCAAGAAATTTTTAAAAAGGGATTTCAGGGTTCACAGCTTCCAGTGAGTTGCACCCCTGCTTTATATTTATTTAGTACGTTTTTCTTAAACCAGCTCCCGGGAATGGCGCGACCCCTATAGATTTTTTTTTGTTGGCAGATCTGCGCAAATAAAAGTTTGACTGCAAGTAGGAAAGCCAGCAAAAGTAGATGACGGGATTGAAATAATACATTAATGAGATAGGCCCTGTATAGGGTACTGTAAATTTGTTACTCCTAATATAAACATATACTATACTCATTTTCAGATTCTATACTCTCGAGAAAATGCAGCTGAGTAGAGGAATCATTCTGGAGATTCTCAATGGTTTAACCCCAGATAGGCCGGTCCTCCAAGTTATAAACACAAAGAAAATTGTGACGGCTAATACTGTAGACCGTTATCGACTGCTACTTTCCGATGGAGAATATGTTTATTCTCGTGTCATGTTGGGTGCTCAACTTAACAGAGTGATGGAGAAAAATGAAGTTACTAATTTATCAATTGTAGAAGTGACAAACTATGTTTGTAACACAGTGCAGGATGAAAAGCGTGTGATCATTGTTTTGGACCTCAATGTACTTGGATCAGGTAAAAATCTGTTTATCATTATTAAGTATTATGGTTGTTAAGACTGCTTGTATTTAAGGACCTATTAACTATTACATAAAGATCCGTTAACCATCCATTTGTTATTGCTAGGGTGTCAAGGAATAAATTTTGTATTAGTAATAGCCGGGTAGTAAAAAAATAAATTGTTAATGCCCCTCCCAAAAGTACTAGCCCGTTGAAGCGGAAAATACTCGGGTAGTTTTTTTTTAAAAAAGAAAATTGGACAGTCTTGCGAAAGCAATGTATCTTTCCTTACGCTCTCAGAACCCTCAAGAGAAGGTAACAAATTAGTAACAGTTGTCTGTTGGTGAAATTAATGGCATCTTAGGGCGGTTTCACCGTTCACAAACTAAATAGTAATACCTCAAACTAGTAGTATATAGCAGAGTTTCCATAATGTTGGCATTTCATACCATAGAAATTGATTGCTTGTGTGTAAGTGCTGGAATGGTCAGTATTTTAATTTGTGGGTCTTAAAAAATTAAGATAAGGTTTGGAATTCTGATAGAGCATTTGGGATTCGGGTGGTTTCTATTTTTTTCTAGTTGAAAAATGTACTTATGCATATAATAAAAAATCTATCTGAAGTCTGTGAGAAAAAATTATATTTTAAATGCTGCAGTTTTATTAGTTGATAACGTTTTGTTCAATCTTTTTACATTTCATAATATGGTTATACACTATTAAAATATATAATTTCTACTCCTGTGGTGATGCAGTTGGTGAAAGGATTGGAAATCCTACAAACATTAATCCTGCACAGATACCCACCCTTGTTAACAGGCCTAAAATAGCAGATCAAACTAATGTGACTTCACAACGTTCCATTACAAATGTTGGTTTAAAACCACCAAGCGTTGATCAAGGAAAACCAAATGCTCCCGTTAGTATTGTCCTTGTTGTAGCTTTTTTTAATTAGTGACATTACTATCTTGATTTTTAAATTTTAAATATAACTGTGTGTTATAAGTTATAGTGAAAATTGAGTCTGGCTTTT
>CALYLW010001999.1:0-40385 GCA_944989445.1 Ampullaceana balthica
GCTAAATTTCAGCTTGCTAGCTTACGAGGAAGTGAGTTAAAATCGATCAAAAGTTTTAGCGACTGACAAGCAATCAAGGGTTCAACCAGACACCACGAGTTAATATAAAGGATTTAAAAATGAAAATAATAAAAAAAACAGCGGCCGATAAATAATAAATTTCCTGACGATTACACAAGCATTTTGGTTTTAAACTATTGACTGACGGGAATGTTTCCAATGTTGATACAGTTTGCCTACCATGGTTCTAAAACTTCGCCTACTTATGAAACCAAATGAAAAGCGTATTAAGCTAATAGCAGTAATGGAGTTTAAATCAGAGACAGACAATGACGACAGCTTTTCTGATGAATTACTGCGTTACAAAATGGAGATGAAAGTTCCTGAATCCAGTAACCCTCTATAATGGTGGAAACTTAATGAACACCGATATTACCTAATGCCATTCGTTGCCAAGATCGTTTTGAGCATATCAGTTACCTCAATTCCATGTGAATGATTGTTCAGCTCGGCTGGTTATATTGTCAATTAGACACGCTCATCACTTGAACCAAAAAATGTCAACACACTTGTCTTTTTGCGTAGTTGTTAAAAGATGACATATAAAGGAGACATTCCAGTGTTATTTACATTTTTAATAAGAAAGTTTAATAATTGTTGCTTTTGACATCATACATTTAAATTTTTGGCTTTAATCGAAATTAACAATTAATTAATCTTTAATTTTTCAAAAGTGAACGATTAAATTTAGTTTAATCCTTAAGAACGCTAAATATACTATTGCATTAAAACGCATGTCATTACGCAAAGGGAGCTAATTTAAATTCTAACTCTTTTTTTTTCACTGTTAAGATCATGAAAACTATTAATTAATTTTTGTACAAGGTGGTAAATAATTAATGTAATCCTAGTTTTGAAACTTTTGGCCTTAATATTATTAATTGACATTTATATAATATTTTATTTAAAAAACGGGGAAAACTGCGCCCTTTAAACAATTTTAAATATGTATATGCATAGGAAAGCATTTTTCCGTCGTGCCCAGCCTACAAACGACTATTTACACAACCAGCGTGGACGTCCACTTTATTTCCTTCCTATATTTAGGAATTTTTAAACTATATAAAAAATAAGTGAAATGGTATTATATTTCCTTATCCCTTTAATCATACAATATGATCGTTATATGTTAAATTACTGTATTGTCATTTGATTTTCAAGTTGCAATAACGAAAGTTATGAGTTTGCCCCTTTTTATTTTGAGTTTGACATCCGTGCATCAAACCATAATATTGCATTTTAAAAAAGGATTTTCCTACCAGTGATTGCGAACCTTTTTGTGGCCGCGTGTCCAAATTTCTATTAAAACCTACTTTTATGTATAAAAATGTGCCAACATAAAGAGCCAGCACAGTTGTTTGACTAAGTACTAACTACATCATTAGCGTACCGGTGTAACAGGCCAGATTAAACCCCTGACCAGAATATACCCGGGTATAATCTGGCCTAGGCCAGAATATACCCCCGGGGTTAAACTGGCCTAGGCCAGAATATACCCCCTCAGGCCAGAATATACCCCTTTGACAACATGAGGATATATAGTAAAAAATTGATGAATGACTTTTTAGACTTTCTCTTCATGTTTTAGCTCTGTCAGAGAAATTAAACTCTCTTCTTTAGTAGCTAATTTGGTTTAAAATAATAGTTAAAATAAAATAATAATTATAAAATATTTTATGATAAATGAAAGGAGCAAGACCTTTTATTTGAAAATGATGATGTCGTTGTCTCGTTTTTAAAATGTGAAATCTTATATAATTTTGACGATTCAAAATCAAGTTACAGTCTATACAAATATATAAGGATTCAGCGTTTTTTCTTTTTTTTCATTTAACATTAATTTAATCAATTACTACAGGATTATCTAAAACAATACTTTAAGATTAGTTATATTTGTTGCTTTTCAAACGCGTGCGAACACTTTGGATTTCTTAACCTTATCTATCTTATCATTTACAGACGCCCCTTCTATACAGAAGATTATTACGTCCTACGCTTATCATTGGTTTATGTCTAGTCTTGCATTTTTATTGGAGTTTTAAATGTTGATAGTGTTGGTTTTAAATATTGATAGCATTGGTTTTAAATGTTGATAGCGTTGGTTTTAAATGTTGATAGTGTTGGTTTTTCTGGCTTCCTCAGGCAACCTTTCCACATTTTGATTCAAGTTGTCATATAGTTGTTATGTGTTGCCAGTGTTCACGTGTTGAATTACTTTATCTCTAAGGAGGATGTGGTTGTCCTCTGTTCCTGTCAGAATGTAGCTTATAGCCCTGAACTAACCGCCCCCCCCACTTTATCCTTTAATATGCATGTCTCGCTTGTTCAAGATCTCGAGTGTGGCCATAATATACAAACTTGTCAAAAGTAAGGTCAAGAGTTGTGCTAAGATGCTTTCTTCTTGAAATTTTTAGTGGGTTAAAAGTCATAATATGCATTTGTTTTGAGACAGGTTGTATCATAATAATGTCTCTTTCTTCACCTGTGCTCTCTTGTTCCTTTTGTTGTAGGCTCCCATTGACAGTACTTTAACAGAATCACCAGGGAACTGATTGGGCGAAGACCCTGTTTATTGCTGTAAACGTTTTGGTTACTGACATTGTAGGTGTTTCTGATTATTTTGTCAGTCGATATATTCTTTAGCTTAACTCATCCCTTGTTCAATGATTCTACCACGAGGTATGGACCAATCCATCAAAGTTCCATGCGATGAATGCGGCAATGATTCTTGATACCATCGTCATCAGCATCCTTCCATCTCGCTCGCGATGGTGGAAACGAGTTCTGTGCTTCCCAATTATTTGGCCTTTCTGTTAGCTCTTCTGTCTATAGAATCATATTTAATTGTACGTATTTTATGTTTATTGAACTGGTGAAGGCATTAGCCGAAAAGCTTACTGTCGTGTTAGTTTAAAAATAAAGCTCAAATTTATTGTTCTCATTACACAATTTGTTTGTGTATTTTGTACTTTATTTAAAAGCTTTATCACACTCCCATTTTATATGATATATTAATCAAAATAAGTTAATGGTAAAACTGTTCCATATTCCGCAGGTAACTTGGCTTTTCGTCCATACATAATTTCAAAAGGAGTGCACCTGGTTGAGGCATGTACAGATGTGGTATGCACTTGCATATTGTTCAGTGGTGGTGTCTTCTTGCTGGTTTTTGGCTTTAGGACAAAACATTTTTGAAAGGCTTTGACATTTTGGTGAACGTCATGCTTCATTCTTTTCCAATAACAACGTTCAAAGATTGTGGCTGTCTTATCTCTGCCAAAATGGCCATCGAAATTTGGGTTCACATGAAACGTCTTCAAGATATTTGGCAGGGAACTTTTATTGAGAACTTTCTTTTCACCATGGTAAAGAATCAATCACTTCTTTTGCTTCAAAAGGCTTTGCAGTTTGTTTAAAGTGTGACTTGGCTTTTTGACCGTTTCTCTCAAGGTTAGTCATGGATCTACTGAGGCTACTTAAATTTCGTTGTGGAGTAGAATTGTAAAAGCTGATCATACAGTTGGTCTTCCATGGTTGACAAAGTTTGCGCTCTAGTCGTTTGGATTTTATTTTATAGTGACCAAAAATGTGTTTTTAAAGTTGCGAAATCCGATTCGTCGTGTCTGTAAAGATTGGCCTAATCCAGCTAGGTTACCTCCTTTCGCAACTTTCTGCTACTCATTTATATTTACGCCTTTCAAAAGAACTACGGCTGTTTTAAAATAAAATAATAGGGCGCGACGCGGTCAGAGGTTCTTTTGAATTCAGATTAAACGGAGCAGAATCCGTACTTCATAACAATAGATGAATGCATGGACAGCGGACAATCCAACATTGGCGAAATCCAACAAGGATGACCGTACTGTTTTAAGAGTAACACGGGTAAAAATGAATTGTGCTGATTAAAAAAATAATAATTTGCGCTACTGAAACAAGGGTTTCTTTTGAATGTCTTAAGACGCCGCGAAGGCAAACCGAGCTACAGATAAAGATTCGGAAATACGACAAGCAACATTGGGGAAGTCAAACGATGTTTCCCACACTTTTAATCTTGTCCTATTCTTTAAATTATTTTGCATCTCAGCGTGTATTCAGATAGATAAAAAAAGGGCAATGTGCCATGATATGTTTATTCCCAAAACAAAATGAAGATAGGTATAAACCGTTGTTGCCAGTAACATTTAAAATGTATGAGAGCAACAACAACAAAAACAACAACAAACAAACAAACAAACAAACCATTCATGTATAATTTAATTTCAAAAATTTAAAATATTTTTATGGCCATTCTCACAATATTGAAACGTAATTATTTGATTAATAAGCGAGGTACACAAAAAAATGTTCGCAAGCGTTTAAAAAGCCACAACTAATAGTCTCTATCACGCTTAAATTATTATTTAAAAAAAAATTATCAATTCATGTGGTTGCCTGAATTAGTCAACTTTAAAAAAAAATATTTAAAAAAATACATAAAATATATTTAAAAAAATAAAAACAAAACAAAGCTGATTCCACCAATATTTGTGTAGACTGTAAAATTACATAAAGAGTTACCGTCCTCTCTGACAACCACATAAAGTTAATTGTTTCATTATTATTATTATTTTATTGTAAATAAAACATCTTTCCTACTTAATAAATGAGTTTAACTTCTCTAACAAAGCTAAAACTCTAATATAATGTCTAATTAGTAACTCCTTCATTTTTTACTATACATCCTCATGTTGTCAAAGGGGTATATTCTGGCCTGGAGGGGTATATTCTGGCCTAGGCCAGTTTAACCCCCGGGGTATATTCTGGCCTAGGCCAGATTAAACCCGGGTATATTCTGGCCTAGGCCAGATTATACCCGGGTATATTCTGGTCAGGGGTTTAATCTGGCCTGTTACACCGGGTGATAAGGCTCTGCGTGCCATCTGTGGCACGCTTGGCATATGTTCGCCATCACTGTTCTATGTTAATCTTTACATAGGTATCATATTCTTAGTGTAGATGTTATCTCACTGAATTTAATCCAATATAAATAGTTCCTTTAAAGCGGTTAGTGTCAACAAACGAAAGTTGCGTGTTAAGTCAATAATACAAGTAACGCCGCTGAAACAAGGAGAACATTTACATGAATTTTGCAGTGGATTCATCGGTGGATTGAATATAAAAATAAAAATCTTACGTATATAATGGAGATTATTTTTTTTTAAATAACTACATATGACTCATGACCCGCGGCGTAGCATACGCCGCAGACATGCTCACAGATACTGCAAAGAAAGTAGCGAAAGAACGGACATAAACTACAGCAAGAAATAAATCAGAACAACACGAGTGAACGTCGGGGGGTTGGGACCACCGACGCATTGTTGGTCTCACTGAACCACCCTAGCTTGCCAACCATAATCTGCGATTGAACGACCCTAGCGAGGGTCAATCGTCATGCCACTTGCACTCGTCTTGTTCTTGTTCTGGTGAATTGTATATACAGATTATGATTTCAAAATTAATTAACTGAACAAAATAAAATATTCGAAATTAAAATATATTAAATGCGAATCTAATTCTTTTAAATTTCGTTTTTGTGTAAAGATTTTCGCTTTAAAAATTATAATATTTTTTTTAAAAAAAATATATATTAAATAAATTAATTGATATAAATATAACTTTGTTAAATTAGAAAATAGCGAAAAGGATGAAGGTTGTTGTCAAGACAAACAATGAAATTCGCGCGATATCTGCTGAAGCAAATGCTTGCAGTGTAACCAGCCTAAAAATTACATTTCAGTTGCATGTTCGCGCGTATATTAGATTGGCGAATTCGCGTGCAGTGTAACCACAGCCTAAAGTTGTCAAAAAAGTGTATTTAATATTATTACTAATTTTGAAATGTAAATCTTATTATACTTTCACAACACACATTTTGTGTGTTAATATAGACATCGCCTACTTTCGTTTTTATTTGTTTAGCTTAACAACCACTGTTTTACGTTAATATTTGCATATAGAATTAGAATAGATAAAAATCATATAAATATATTTCTCCCATTATTTTATTGTGATGGGTAAAGATCAGAGAGACTTGTGGTTAAACCCAAATCTTGTAGAGTGTTGAATTTCATACATTGAAACATTGTTGATTGTTGCCTAAGTCTAAGCCTAAGCCTAAGCCGCTGGTGTTAGATCTAGAACTTAGAGTCACCGTAGTAGTTTAGCAGTTTGTCGTCCAAGCCAAGAAGCTTTTATTTTTATAATTTTTTCAGGATGAGACCTAAAACATGTTTAAATAGAATAAGACCACGTAGTGAAAAAAACTCCCACTAATTTTGGAAATCAATTTCTCCCGAAGAAAGGCTGGCTGTAACTGTAACACTGGTAACACACTGAGGTAAGTTAATTTGAAAAAAAAATAATTTTATAAACTAATAAAGCTAATAATTATTATTAAAGTAAATTAATTTACATTAGTGTCATTAGTTAACTACTTTTTGAACAACTTTAAAAATATCACTTTCATTTGTAAAAGTTTTGACTTGTTAGTAAAATTGTTATCACTTTAACGGTTTTTTATATTTTTTAAATTGAGAATGTAATTAATTTTCAAAGTCAAAGCTTATATAATTTATTATAATTCAGGGCTATAGACTATAGTGAAAGCAGCACAATATTTTTTATTAATATTAGACAAAATTATTTTGTTGCTGAGTTGTCTACAAAATATTAGATATTATTAGATACTATTTAAATGAATTTGCATTTTATTTACTCATATGACACATTTTAATAATATATTATATTAATTTTAGGGTGATATTGATATTCATACAGATGATAAGTTATGACATAGCAATAGTTTGCTTTGTCCGCAATATTAGTTAAAATGGTAATTTACTTTTACTTATGTTTTTTTCACATTCCAGTCAACAGACTTAGGACTTCTCAATATATAGAATAACCGCTTAACAATTTCAAAAATAATTCATGAGACCTTGATGCTATTTGGCAGTGTTTTGTTGATGAACATATGCCTTACCCAATTGCAGAAATATTGTTACAGATTGATTGCCAAACATTGAGCAGCTATGGGATTCTCCAAATTGTTGGTATCAATGGCAAGCATGTCTACATCAAGTGCCCCAAATAATTTTGATCAAAACATTACAAGTATAAACACTGTCATTATATTATTATTCAAGTTGAACTTCAAGCCTTGGTTAATAGTATTAATACCAAATATTATTTTAAAGTGTTGATTTTGGAGCTTATGGTAAGCCAAGTGACAGTGGGATTTTTCTTGGATCAAATATGTAATTGTAAAATAAAATAGGGGTTGTTTCTCTTGACTCCTACCCTCATCCAAGGGAGCTACCTGGAACCAATACAAAACTACATATGTATTCACTGGCGATCAAGGATCCTTTAAAGAAATATCTAATTTATCCATATACATGGTGAAACAGAGAAATTTACTACTTCAAGTACAGTTAGCCCTGAAAAGCTTGTGACTAAATATATTTGGAGAGCTCAAGGGAAGAAACGGCTTTGTCACATTTTTCTACTTTTGAGATAACATGTATTCAAGTTTTAAAGTTCAAAATTCTTTGTATTTCCTATAAATTAACTAAATAGATTTTAATTTTTAATAGGGTCAGAAAAATATTTTTTTATAATACCTCATTCAGAGAAAACTACTTTTTGATCCTCTATCAGAAACAGGGAATAACTAAAAAATTCAAATTTCACATAGCCGTTTCTTCCCTTGAGGTCTTCATTTCTTTACAGTTGAAGATCAAAGCATAATATTGTTCCATCATATGTCACATAACAACATTTGTTCATGTGAGTGTGGGTATGTAAATGTCATGAGTTTCCAAAAATAGTTATTAAATAATCAAATCTAAAGTTATTGGATATAAATATGGAACATCAGTATTTATGTTTTCAATTATTTATTTAAAGCTTAAAAGCAATATAAATTATTTTTAATGAATAATGATTACTAAAATGAAAAAAATTAATTTAATTATCTTAACTTTAACGTCCATGAGTGATTTATGAACACATTATTTATAGTGGAGTTTCATTGTGAATTATTAATAGTATTAACACAATTGTAAAAATAACAATGTCTTAGCAACATATTTTTCTTAAGTGTATAGTTTAAAAAAGTCTTGAATGTGGTTGAATACATATATTTATACTAATCAAAAATATTTTTTTCAAATTAATAAAAATAATTTGTATGTGATTAAGATGCAAATGTCATGAGAGAAAAATATTTACTGTTTGCCATAAAAACTATAGAGAAGGAGGAATTTTTATCTTCAAATGTTTTAGTTTTATAAATTAAGTTAAGAACGCTTTGTCTGTTAAGTAGATTAGTTCATAATCATTGTGTTTACCCATGGTTCAAGTTTGCATTTTATGCAAGTTTTGAATGTTGTAGATTTTGTTATTTATGTTTTTATAAGGCAACTCAATTCTTGACAAAATGCCATACAGAAGAATGAGAATTTGTATATCTTTTTTCTTCAAGAAATGTTTTTTTTTATCCCTGTGTCTACCAAATTATGGTTTATGATTGTTGTGTTGTTTATCTAATTTAGAATTGAAAGCATTACAACTATTTCGCTATTTCTTCTAGACTCTCTATTTATGTTTTACATGGTGGATAGGTAAAATATATAAGATTAACATTCAAGTACATGTATAGGTTTTAAACAATTTAAATGCAACTTCAATTTAAGGCAGACATTATTTTTTTTAAAATTTAATACAAAATGTAAGTTTATTTTTATGAAGCATTATAAGGTTTTGTTGGAGCTTTTAATTACTTAATTAACCTGTGGATTCCAATTTAATTATTTGTTTATTATTAGTATTAAGTACTTGCATCTTTATTTGGGGTTAGATGTTTACCCTGAATGCAATAGTTTGCATTTATTTTTCTTTTATACTCTTAACATTTGACACATAAATTTAGTGTAAACACTATTTATGATAATCCAATTACATGTACTTTCCTATTTTTGATATTCATCTAAATCTAAGTGTATTTATAACATTTCTGTATACTCTTCACACGTAATTGTTCTATAGCTTATATAATCATAAGCAAATAACATAACATTTGCTATTGATGAGATGCTGTTGGGTAAATAAGTTATGTAAATTAGAATTAAATAAGGGGGGAGTAGAGGGAACTAGGAAGGTTTCTTGTGGAACTACTGAGTTTAAATTAGGAGGGGGTAGGGGGAACTAGGAAGGTTTCTTGTGGAACTGCTGAGTTTAAATTAGGGGGGATGGTAGGGGGAACTAGGAAGGTTTCTTGTGGAACTACTGAGTTTAAATTAGGTGGGATGGTAGGGGGAACTAGGAAGGTTTCTTGTGGAACTACTGAGTTTAAATTAGGGGGGATGGTAGGGGGAACTAGGAAGGTTTCTTGTGGAACTACTGAGTTTAAATTAGGGGGGATGGTAGGGGGAACTAGGAAGGTTTCTTGTGGAACTACTGAGTTTAAATTAGGGGGGATGGTAGGGGGAACTAGGAAGGTTTCTTGTGGAACTACTGAGTTTAAATTTGGGGGGATGGTAGGGGGAACTAGGAAGGTTTCTTCTGGAACTACTGATTTTAAATTAGGGGGAAGGTAGGGGGAACTAGGAAGGTTTCTTGTGGAACTACTGAGTTTAAATTAGGGGGGATGGTAGGGGGAACTAGGATGGTTTCTTGTGGAACTACTGAGTTTAAATTAGGGGGGATGGTAGGGAGAACTAGGAAGGTTTCTTCTGGAACTACTGAGTTTAAATTAGGGGGGATGGTAGGGGGAACTAGTAAGGTTTCTTGTGGAACTACTGAGTTTAAATTAGGGGGGATGGTAGGGGGAACTAGGAAGGTTTCTTGTGGAACTACTGAGTTTAAATTAGGGGGGATGGTAGTGGGAACTAGAAAGGTTTCTTGTGGAACTACTGAGTTTAACATTTTCAGTGATGACTTAGAAACAATATTTTTAGATACTGTTCTGTGTTTGTTATCAAATCTTGAATCTACTGATATTTGGGAACAGGTATGCCCAAGTGTTTGTGCATACTTTATCTATTCTAAAAAAAAAGTTTTTCAAATTTTGATTATAGGAAAGTATTATGTTTTTATAAAACTATCAGAATATTAGCAAATGCTATTTCTCATAATATTAACACTTTCAAATAATACATGTAGATGTGTGTGTATATTTATATTAAAAGTTATTTATTGAATTTGATTTTCTAAATATTATTTTAAGATATAATTATATAATATTTGTTTATAAGTATGAGTCTAATCAAAGTAATTTATTTCATTTTTTAACATACAAATGGGTTTATAGATGTATTTCTTTAACTTTAATTTAAATGTAAACATAAAACAGACATAAAAAATTTTTTTTTGAATAACTCATTTAAAAAATGGTCACGGGTTCGAATCCGTGTGAAGGCAAGGGTTTGTTCCCGGGGCCTAGGGCGTCCCTGAGTCACCCCGCTCCGAATGGGTACCTAACACTACATGTAGTTAGGCGGATGGGTAATGCGTGGAACCCACAAAGCCGTGGCCTGTGAATGCTGCATCACTTGCCAACAGATCATCTGTCATGGTCTGTGGACGCAACTATCTTCTGCATAGAAGGAGCGTCTGTATAGATAAGATAAGATAAAAAAATTTGTTAAAATATTTACATGAGTTAATTTCTTTTCTAATTTGGATCAGTAAAGGATGATGTTCATTATTGCAAATAAATGAAAAAGGCTTCTTTTTACTTCATCTTGTTGTATTTGATATTTAAACAATAATAAATTTCACATATAATTTACTATAAACGATTTTTTTGTCTTATATCATCATGTAATTTGAGTTTAAAACTCCTTTCAAGCACACATAATTTTGTGTTTATAAAAAATGAAGGCTAAAAATATTTAGAACAATTTTGGCCAGATTCACTTGTTTAAGGGTGCCATATTAACTTGTTTAAGGGTGCCAGATTCACTTGTTTAAGGGTGCCAGATTCACTTGTTTAAGGGTGGCAGATTCACTTGTTTAAGGGTGCCAGATTCACTTGTTTAAGGCTGGCAGATTCACTTGTTTAAGGGTGCCAGATTAACTTGTTTAAGGGTGCCAGATTCACTTGTTTAAGGTAGGCAGATTCACTTGTTCAAGGGTGCCAGATTCACTTGTTTAAGGCTGCCAGATTCACTTGTTTAAGGCTGCCAGATTCACTTGTTTAAGGTTGCCTGCTTTGCAGAGTTTCACGAGAAACTTTAACATTCATATTTTCAAGATGAACACTTTAACATTTTGAACAATTTTTGAAACAATTTTCTTCCTCATGTTCCGGAATTTTTTGTGTATTCTTTTTTCGTATTAAATAGACCAAAGACAATTAATTATAAAGTATACTTATTTGTGTGTATTTAATTATTTTTAAAGTTAATTTCCTGTTAATAATTTACTTTTTATAAATTAATTAGAAAAAGAACCTTGATTTAAAAAAGAGTTATCTCCCATCACTTGGTCGTGAGCAGTAAACAAGGTCGAAGAGGCTTGGACTGTAAAGGGTTAGAGTCACAGAAATTATAAAATTAATCTATGTACAACCATTTATATTTATATCAGTATTGCTAAGAACCTAACTATAACATACTTCCTATACATGTTTTTTGTATTTATATAATTAGCACGCCACTTTTCTTCTATCCCTATAGGTCTTGTCATTACTCTAAAACCAGAAAACGTCATAACTCATTGAGCAATGTCACCATTTTAGATTACATTTTAGCTGAACAATGTACTATAACATACATACGTCGAATCATTAAGCTCTAAAAGTTATCAGAATATTAAAATTACGTAACTGTATTTTCTTGTTCAAGTCCATTAAGCTGTCCTAAATTAATGAAAAAATAACAAATTGCTGATAAGATACTCCCTTCTCAACATACCTTCATTTACGTATTGGCTCATACATTTTATTACATTATATGAAATAAGGCCCCCCCCCCAAAAGACCTCAATATTTCTATTAATAGATTTCCATCATGTTATAACAAGGCCTATGCTAGTTATAAGTAAAGTAATGCGAACTGTGCTACAACCGCCAGCATCTGATAGTATCCAGATATTGTAGTAAACACTAATACAGTACAAAATATAATTAATGAAGTGGTTCAACATGTTGAAGATTCATTATGTGTTAAATTAATGTCATCTTAATTTTTTTTATTCAATGTGATGACTCAACTTTACCAAGAAATTAATCTTTACTTTTATCACACGAGCGGCTCACAAAATATAAAAATGCAAAAAATATTATTTGCAAAAGACATTCAAACTAATAATTAAAAAGAATCAATAGTTCATGCTTCGATGACTTGTTTTTTAAAAAAATAAATAAAGGGAAAAAAGGATTATTAAAAACCGCGTTTTTTTAAGTGGACTAAAAAGAAGAAAATAATTTAAAACTTATAAGTTCAAATATTTGAATTTCATATGACTAAAAACGTTGGGCGGATGTTTGGTATAAAAATTAAAGATTTATAATTTAGAAGGCAAAAGAGAGAGATATAAATGAGAGAATGGGTGAAATGCATATGTAAAACCTCACAAGCGCCAGTCAATTCTATAAATTATTAGGGAAAAAAAACGTTCAGTATACATTATTGTAAATAAAATTATTGACCCAAGTGTGAACTCAAATATACATAAAAAATGACCAATTAAAAGACTTGACTTGCAATTAAATTGTAATTTCCATGAACGCCACACTAAAAAGCATCGCTATCGACATTCTTAATATGAGATTTTAATAGAGGCAACTAAAGCGACAAGATTAATGACAAGATAATGTTATTATTTTCTTTAACTTCAGTTATATTGCAATCTACGAGTCTATGTGACATAGTACTACTTATGTGTATGTATACACATTGTATTGCATGTAACTAAATGTTTTGTAATATAGAAATATTTAGTTTCATGAAAAAATATATTTTAAGAATCATAGTAATTTCAATGTCATAGAACTATAAATTTAAGACATTTACTGTCATGTATTACAGTGTTTCATTGATGAAAGATCAGGTAATTTATACTCCAGAGTATATCTAATTATCAAAGTGGCACGCAACTTGACTTCGATCTCTTTAATAAGAGATAACATTTCATTGAATTTATAGGATCCTACTACTACCAGCAGAGGCGGCGTTAGGTACGCGCGAGGCCTGGTGCAACAATGACCCCTTGGGGTTCCCCTAGATTAGATCAATTCTTGCGCAAACTTAGTAGTGCAATATCTGCCGGCTCCTTTGTTACTAAAATATTGTCTCAAGTCTGAAACACGGGCCCCCCCCCCTAAGCGCGGGGCCAGGGGCGATTGCCTCAGCGGCCACCCCCAAGGGCCGCTCCTGACCACCAGTATAAGACTGAGTTCTATTCAAACAATTTCTTGTCAATGTCTCACATCCTTCTACTTACAAAAGGAACAGTCAGTAACTTAGCATTGACTTTGTTGCACCAAAGACTAAACACAGCGATAAATTTGTTGTTATTATAAATTCTAATTTTTTTTAACTCCTCATAAAACTGTCTAATATCAAACAAAAATATGTCTTTAAATCTATGCTTATCCATTATTTATAAATACAGACATACGTCATTTGTTTTATTAGAAAGATGTTAATAACAAGGATAGTGGTGACTATAGACATTTTATAACTTGTATAACTCTTAGATATCATGGTATGTTTTGAAGTGATCAGTTCTGGGATGTTGTATATTTATGTGCACATATTTCTAACATAATGTTCTAGAGTATTAAGATCCCTTGACTTATGCTATTAAATCAGCTACATATGAGTTGATGGCGACTACATAGTGGAATACTTCAATAAACGTACAACGATTCATTGATTTATATGATTGAACATTATGTCAATATAAATATTTACTCTCTACTCCAACTATTTACTCTCTACTCCAACTATTTACTCTCTACTCCAAGTATTTACTCTCTACTCCAACTATTTACTCTCTACTCCAACTATTTACTCGCTACTCCAACTATTTACTCTCTACTCCAACTATTTACTCTCTACTCCAACTATTTACTCTCTACTCCAACTATTTACTCTCTACTCCAACTATTTACTCTCTACTCCAACTATTTACTCTCTACTCCAACTATTTACTCTCTACTCCAACTATTTACTCTCTACTCCAACTATTTACTCTCTACTCCAACTATTTACTCTCTACTCCAACTATTTACTCTCTACTCCAACTATTTACTCTCTACTCCAACTATTTACTCTCTACTCCAACTATTTACTCTCTTCTCCAACTATTTACTCTCTACTCCAACTATTTACTCTCTTCTACAACTATTTACTCTCTACTCCAACTATTTACTCTCTACTCCAACTATTTACTCTCTTCTCCAACTTTCCCTTCAAAATATTCTAATTGTTTCTCTTTGTAAATATATTTTCTAATTTACTCTATAATCTATTTGAGGGTAAAAAAAGTTCGTCCGTCTTGTTAATGTGTCTAATAAGGGGCGGCAAATTAAGGCACAAATAAAACTTTGGAGTTATGTGGCCTTGATTGATGCCTCAAATAAAAGTTGGCTAAAAATAGAACACTTTCATGC
This sequence comes from Ampullaceana balthica, assembly GCA_944989445.1. Classification (NCBI taxonomy): domain Eukaryota; kingdom Metazoa; phylum Mollusca; class Gastropoda; family Lymnaeidae; genus Ampullaceana; species Ampullaceana balthica. The sequence goes on from CALYLW010001999.1 coordinate 14,726, forward strand.
AATAATTCATGGAATTTTTAAGTTATGAAAAGTTAAATGTTTGAATCGCCTTAATAAGCAGTCAGTGACAGGGTTGTGACGAATATAAACACAAGGAAATCTATATTTCTGACAGGGTTGTGACGAATATAAACACAAGGACATCTATATTTCTGACAGGGTAGTGACGAATATAAACACAAGGACATCTATATTTCTGACAGGGTTGTGACGAATATAAACACAAGGACATCTATATTTCTGACAGGGTTGTGACGAATATAAACACAAGGACATCTATATTTCTGACAGGATTGTGACGAATATATAAACACAAGGACATCTATATTTCTGACAGGGTTGTGACGAATATAAACACAAGGACATCTATATTTCTGACAGGGTTGTGACGAATATAAACACAAGGACATCTATATTTCTGAAATTAGAAAAGTAAAAACAAGTGATATCAACGATTTCAAATAATTTTATTTACTTTACAAAATTTTGAAATCTACTTCTTGTGCTAAAGAAATATGCTTGACGCATACATATGAAGAGCTCAAGGGAAGAAACGGCTATGGGACATTTTTAAATTTTTTTTAGTTATCACCTGCATCTGATAGAAGATTAAAAATAGAATGCTCCGAATGAAGTTTTATGAAAAAATAATTTCTGTGACCCTATCAAAAATTCAAATCTTTTAAATTAATTTATAAGAAATCTTTACAATTTTGAACTTTAAAACTGAAATATCTCAAAATTACAAAAAATGTGACATAGCCGTTACTTCACTTGAGCTCTTCATATGTTCACATTCTCATCATTAAGCTTAAGAACTAAGAGTATTTGGCCCCAAGTAAACAAATCAGTTTTGACAAGACATTCACATAATTATCGTATGCAGCTAAAACTGATTAAACTTGAAAGTAATGGATAATGTTTAAATTGTAATTTATTGTTGTTTTTATTCTATAGTCGGATTTAATGTTTTGTAAGTTCAATGTGATTCATCTCTATATAACATTTGATCAATGACCTCTATTGAGGTCATATCTTGAAGCATAAATTGATTGCGACTAAAGTCAACTAAAAACTTAACGTCATTTGAACAGATGAAATCTAAGAGACTAAAGATTTAACATTTTATTTGTCAAGCATGTCACTCTGACATGTTTCACACTTTCTGCACGTGTAAATATTCAGGCGAATCTATAAGGGGCAAAACTTTACGGGAAAGTTACGATACAGTTGTCCCTTCACAATTCACTTCCTTAGTTTTTGAATATAAAACATAGGTTAATGTACGTGTGACACAAACAAGTTACTTGTTATATTGCACATATTTCGGAATGTATAAATTTACTCTTGCTAACAATAACAGAACACGTCATTTAACTAAACTATGGTGTCAATCACGTGATATCTGTGATGTAGAACATAAACCTACTTCTAACTAAAGTGCTACACTCACAGGTCTCATGATTCGGCCTTAGAGCGAAATTTAGTCTAGAAACATTGGTCATTTTAGAATCGAATTTTATGTCAGTTATGAGTTGTATTAATTGTTTGAATTAATTAATATGTTTAGTTTATATTAAAATTAATAAACATGTTGAAATATAATTTATAAATGACAGCAAATAATATTTTTTTCATATGTATATTCTCCATCTCTTAATTTTTACAAAAGTTATTCACGCACCAAGAAATATCTTTATAAATAAGCCAAATATGTTTGGTGCGTAATATAATTGATAACACAGTTGAGTTTATATTTAAATGTGATAGACACAACTGATGAAACAATCATTTATTAACTTTTAATCTCATCCATCCCTTTTTTTAGTGAATAAAATGAAAGTTCTTTTTCTATTTTATTGAAAATATACATGTTCTTTTTATCAACGCTCGACAGGACGAAGAAGCTGACAGTCCTGACAGACGGCAGGATACAATCTGCAATTGTTAATAAATACAGTGAACGTGATTGACCTCTGAAATCAAGTGTAAAGTCTTTGTATATGCCAAAACCTTACTCAGATTTTTACCTATCGTAAAGATAGAAGCAAACAAAAAAATCGGATAATGATACTTCATTTCACCCTATAGAACGTCATTAGAATAAAACAATAGATGAGTCAATGGCAAAATAGCTAATTAGGCAAATAACATTACATTCCTCTTAAGATTACTGTTCCCAAGAGACGCGTCAAATTACTTTACTATGAACAATGAAATCAGTTTTCAAAATTAAATAAATGTTTATCGGGGTAGGAGAATTATACTTTTTCATTGACATTGTATCGCTAATTATAAGGATAGAGTTCTATGGGCGTGTCAATAGGATAAACTATTTATTTTTAAAAATAAACTTACAGATCATTTTTCTATATTTAGCATTGATCTGATTTTAACAAATAAAATGTACGTTATATATCATGCTAGCTAACATCACAGTCAATGTCATAACATGATGCTAGCTAACGTCACAGTCAATGTCATAACATCATGTTAGCTAACATCACAGTCATTGTCATAACATGATGCTAGCTAACATCACAGTCAATGTCATAACACCATGCTAGCTAACATCACATTCAATGTCATAACATGATGCTAGCTAAAGTCACAGTCAATGTCATAACATGATGCTAGCTAACATCACAGTCAATGTGATAACATGATGCTAGCTAACGTCACAGTCAATGTCATAACACCATGCTAGCTAACATCACAGTCAGTGTCATAATATAATGCTAGCTAACATCACAGTCAATGTCATAACATGATGCTAGCTAACATCACAGTCAATGTCATAACATGATGCTAGCTAACATCACAGTCAATGTCATAACATGATGCTAGCTAACATCACGGTCAATGTCATAACATCATGCTAGCTAACATCACAGTCAATGTCATAACATGATGCTAGCTAACGTCACAGTCAATGTCATAACATCATGTTAGCTAACATCACAGTCAATGTGATAACATGATGCTAGCTAACATCACAGTCAATGTCATAACACAATGCTAGCGAACATCACAGTCAATGTCATAACATGATGCTAGCTAACGTCACAGTCAATGTCATAACACCATGCTAGCTAACATCACAGTCAATGTCATAACATGATGCTATCTAACATCACAGTCAATGTCATAACATGATGCTAGCTAACGTCACAGTCAATGTCATAACATGATGCTAGCTAACATCAAAGTGAATGTCATAACATGATGCTAGCTAACGTCACAGTCAATGTCATAACATGATGTTAGCTAACATCACAGTCAATGTCATAACATGATGCTAGCTAACATCACAGTCAATGTCATAACATGATGCTAGCTAACATCACAGTCAATGTCATAACATAATGCTAGCTAACGTCACAGTCAATGACATGACATGATGCTAGCTAACATCACAGTCAATGTCATAACATGATGCTAGCTAACGTCACAGTCAATGTCATAACATGATGCTAGCTAACGTCACAGTCAATGTCATAACATGATGCTAGCTAACGTCACAGTCAATGTCATAACATGATGCTAGCTAACGTCACAGTCAATGTCATAACACAATGCTAGCTAACATCACAGTCCATGTCATACCATGATGCTAGCTATCGTCACAGTCAATGTCATAACATGATGTTAGCTAACATCACAGTCAATGTCATAACACCATGCTAGCTAACATCACAGTCAATGTCATAACAGCATGCTAGCTAACATCACAGTCATTGTCATAACATCATGCAAGCTAACATCACAGTCAATGTCACAACATCATGCTAGCTAACATCACAGTCAATGTCATAACATGATGCTAGCTAACGTCACAGTCAATGTCATAACATCATGCTAGCTAACATCACAGCCAATGTCATAACATGATGCTAGCTAACATCACAGTCAATGTCATAACATGATGCTAGCTAACATCACAGTCAATGTCATAACATGATGTTAGCTAACATCACAGTCAATGTCATAACATCATGCTAGCTAACATCACAGTCAATGTCATAACATGATGCTAGCTAACATCACAGTCAATGTCATAACATGATGCTAGCTAACATCACAGTCAATGTCATAACATGATGCTAGCTAACATCACAGTCAATGTCATAACATGATGCTAGCTAACATCACAGTCAATGTCATAACATGATGCTAGCTAACATCACAGCGAATGTCATAACATGATGCTAGCTAACATCACAGTCAATGTCATAACATGATGCTAGCTAACATCACAGTCAATGTCATAACATGATGCTAGCTAACATCACAGTCAATGTCATAACATGATGCTAGCTAACATCACAGTCAATGTCATAACATGATGCTAGCTAACATCACAGTCAATGTCATAACATGATGCTAGCTAACATCACAGTCAATGTCATAACATGATGCTAGCTAACATCACAGTCAATGTCATAACATGATGCTAGCTAACATCACAGTCAATGTCATAACATGATGCTAGCTAACATCACAGTCAATGTCATAACATGATGCTAGCTAACATCACAGTCAATGTCATAACATGATGCTAGCTAACATCACAGTCAATGTCATAACATGATGCTAGCTAACATCACGTCAATGTCATAACATCATGTTAGCTAACATCACAGTCAATGTCATAACATGATGCTAGCTAACATCACAGTCAATGTCATAACATCATGCTAGCTAACATCACAGTCAATGTCATAACATGATGCTAGCTAACATCACAGTCAATGTCATAACATCATGCTAGCTAACATCACAGTCAATGTCATAACATGATGCTAGCTAACATCACAGTCAATGTCATAACATGATGCTAGCTAACATCACAGTCAATGTCATAACACCATGCTAGCTAACATCACAGTCAATGTCATAACATGATGCTAGCTAACATCACAGTCAATGTCATAACATGATGCTAGCTAACATCACAGTCAATGTCATAACATGATGCTAGCTAACGTCACAGTCAATGTCATAACATGATGCTAGCTAACGTCACAGTCAATGTCATAACATGATGCTAGCTAACGTCACAGTCAACGTCATAACACCATGCTAGCTAACATCACAGTCCATGTCATACCATGATGCTAGCTAACGTCACAGTCAATGTCATAACATGATGTTAGCTAACATCACAGTCAATGTCATAACACCATGCTAGCTAACATCACAGTCAATGTCATAACAGCATGCTAGCTAACATCAAAGTCAATGTCATAACATCATGCTAGCTAACATCACAGTCAATGTCATAACATGATGCTAGCTAACATCACAGTCAATGTCATAACATGATGCTAGCTAACATCACAGTCAATATCATAACATGATGCTAGCTAACATCACGTCAATGTCATAACATGATGCTAGCTAACATCACAGTCAATGTCATAACATCATGGTAGCTAAAATCAAAGTCAATGTCATAACATCATGCTAGCTAACATCAAAGTCAATGTCATAATCATGCTAGCTAATATCAAAGTCAATGTTATAACGTTATGCAAGCTAACAACACCGTCAATGTCATAACATCATACTAGCTACCATCACAGTCAATGTCATAACATTATGCTAGCTACCATCACAGTCAATATCATAACATCATGCTAGCTAACATTGCAGTCAATGTCATAACATCATACTAGCCAACATCACAGTCAATGTCATAACATCATGCTAGCTAACATCACAGTCAATGTCATAACATGATGCTAGCCAACATCACAGTCAATGTCATAACATGATGCTAGCTACCATCACAGTCAATGTCATAACATTATGCTAGCTACCATCACAGTCAATATCATAACATCATGCTAGCTAACATTGCAGTCAATGTCATAACATCATGCTAGCTAACATCACAGTCAATGTCATAACATCATGGTAGCCAACATCACAGCCAATGTCATAACATGATGCTAGCTAACATAACACTCAATGTCATAATATCATGCTAGCCAACATCAAAGCCAATGTCATAACATCATGGTAGCCAACATCACAGCCAATGTCATAGCATGATGCTAGCTAACATAACACTCAATGTCATAACATCATGCTAGCTAACATCACAGCCAATGTCATAACACCATGCTAGCTAACAAAACACTCAATGTCGTAACGTCATACTAGCTAACATCACGGTCAATGTCAAAACATCATGCAAGCTAACAACACAGTCAATTAACGTTCCTCGAGCTTACATCACGAGCAATGTCATTTCAGTTTTAATGTTCAATTGCAATTCATGCAACTAAACTAAAATCCGTATGCACTATGCAACAAGAAAAAGAAACAACATTGTAGATTAGGTGAAAAATGATATTACCATTAATTTCGTGATGTTCATAAATTAAATTATTACATTAAAGTATAAAAAAATTTGTTCAATTTTAGCTACTTAATTTATAACATACGGGGCACATATTCCAGGCTTCAAATAATCTTCACAAATATGAGTAATGAAAGGATGGTACACGCAGTGGCGTCACTAGGGGGGTGCGGGGGGGGCGGGCCGCCCCGGGTGACACCCGTCAGGGGGTGACACCCAAGCCTAAAATTTACTGTGTACGATTTTATGTCAGAAAAAAAAGATGACACATTTTTTAATCTAGAAAGAAATTAAGAAATACAATGAAACACATTGAACGCGAAAACTTTTATTTAAAAAATATCAGTTAACTTGCAATAATAAAACAGTCCCAACACACAAACAACATTAAAACAAATTAGGAAAATAAAGAAAAGAAACAGTCGCATCAGAGAGATCTTTTAAAAAAGGCTGACATGAAAAAGGCAGTGTCTTATGTTTTAAAAGATATAAAGCCATTTGGGCTTGGACACACCGACAGCATTGACGAATCCCACCTCCCGACTCCCTCCACAACAGTGGGGTGGGGGGGATACGATTTTTATCACCCCCCACCCAAAAGAAAAAAAATTCAAAAGATGGGTTTTCTTTGTTGATGTTTTTCTTGAGGAAAATTATGATTTCAATGTCTTTGAGTTAATATTTTTTATGTATATATTTATTAAAGGCGTCAAAGCAGAGATATGCATGTTTATATACAGGTAGTCCTCCGGTTACGACGGTCCCATCCCGACTTACGCTGTTTAGTGCTTACGAACGCGCCCCCGTAAAGAATAGTATTACGCGTTATTCCGTATTTTAAAAAAAAGTTCATGAGGTAACGAATTGTTTTCTCTATTTGAAATAACAAAAATTATTGAAAAAATGTGTATGATTATTATTTCAACCTACAACTTTCCTTTGCGAATTTTTCAAATGGCGAAGTTTTCAATCAAGTCAATAAAGCTGAGTAAGCTTACAAGTTCCTTTTCAATGCTCATTAGAGAGAGCATATTCAGCCTTTTTCGTCCCATGCAAATTCTAACTCATTATATATTCTTTTCAACTTTGAAAAGGATCGCTCTCAGCTGCAGTTTGATGTCATCATTGAACCTACATGTGGAAGAAAATCAGAAGCCCCGAGCCTAGTGCTCTTTATGGGTCTTCCCGGAAGACCCCCTTAGCCATCTGGCCACCAAAGGGACGGTACAGCCGAGGAACCCCCCCCCCAAAAAAAAAGCGGTCGCTTCTGAAGCGGCCACCTGGGCATCCAGGAAATACAGTCGAAGATGCCTCCCACTAAGTTGCCTTCACAAGGAGTGGTGGAATTTCCTACTACGACCCGCTACCACTTTGGCACCATCCCGGCAAAGCACACTGGTCTCCATGGTTAGGACCGCCGCAGACCGGGGGATCATCAAAGACCTACCTAGGGTGCAACCCTCACTGGAAGGTTTCCTCAGAGCTGGCGTCCAGTGCGTTCTTCGCGGCACTTTGTGCTAATCCGTACTGGCGCTCCTGGCCCTAAACCGGCACCTTTCGATGGCGTTGCTCGTAAATTGAAGGGGACGAAACGGTTGCTTCGGATTTACCCGACCCCTTCTTCGAAATCACTTGAATGTTCTTCCATTAACTTGGCTGCTGCCCATCGGGTGGCGAAAGTGCTGAGCTCAGTTAGTTTTGTAAGAAAGCCAAATTTCTCAAGGATGTATTTATATGCACCTAACCAATGTTTTAGGGCTTTAGAAAGTTTGTCAATGATTACCAGAAATACCTCAATCTTGATTTTTTTTCTCCAGGAGAATACTGTTTTGTTGATGTCCCTTTATCAAACTGACGCTTTCTTTTTTTGTTTGATAATATTGAAGACTGTTCACACTGTTTTTACTACGGACTTTTCCTTTCCTTTGTCTTCATAGGAATAAAATTAAGAATGCTATTTTTTTTAATAAACTCAATGAGAGACTTAGTTTATAAAATTGTTTCCCAAATTTCAAGTAAAATAGCGACTTCCAGTTGTTCAATTTCCTTTAGAAATCCTTCTTCTTCAAGTCGGCAGTCACGTGGCTGATTTTCATTCCTTGCTAATTCTTCCATTGCTGCGATATTCTCATGGTATGAGCTATTAACAGACCTTACAGCATAATGTCAGGCTGACCATCTTGTGTCAGACAAGGCTTTGTTAGCATGTATCAATTTCATGTGTTTTTGAAGTACCTGTCAACGATGAGTAGATGCAACAAGTCGAGTATAAAGATTTTGCAGAAGACCAACAAATCTGACCGTAGTAGGACACCCTGCTGCTCTTTTCCCAACCAAATTAAAGGAATGAGCTGTGCACGGCACATAATGAGCTACAATGCACTTCTCACGAAGAATAGCCTGGTTTCCGTTATACTTCCTACTCATTTGCAGCATTGCCGTATGACTGTCAAATGCATTTTCAGGGATTCGTACAAACATAATGGCCTGCATTCATAAAAAGTTTGGGGGCCCTTAAATTATTGGGGGCTCTAGCCCGTTCAGCAACCCCCCCTTTTAATCCGCCATAGTGGTGGGGGTGGTCCACGCATCTGTGACGATGTGGTACGAGGGGGGGTGTTTAAGAAATGTGACGCCACATAAAAAACGCGCTACTTTAAATAAAAGTTCCACTTAAAAATTTGATTGTTAACCATTTATTTAATTACGTTTTCAATGACTTCACGCGTGTTACGATATTACAGTGCAGACTTACCCTAAATACATATTTAAATGATAAAAAATAATTTGCAACACGCTAATTGTTATTGAGAAAATACGGCTTGGGGGAGGGGTGTCAAAGCTTTGTGACGTCATATCGTAAAAAAGGGGTGGGTTCCAAGTTTTTGTGACAAAGTATGACGATGGGGGAGGGTGGGGTAAAAATCGGCAACCTCGCGTGACGTCATTTATGGACGGCCCCTTCAGTCGTGAAGGGGTGACACCATGAGCTACCGCCCCGGGTGAAACCAACCCTAGTGACGCCTCTGGGTACACGCTGCTAAATACATCAAGAGAATTGTGTCAAGTGTCAGCCAAGTCTTGATGGTACGCATAACTGAAAAGAAAACATAAAATGTATCAATGCCAGGCTGATGATCCTACATGTGGAAGAAATCAGAAGCCCCGAGCCTAGTGCTCTTCATGGGTCTTCCTGGAAGACCCTCCCAGCTATCTGGCCCCCTCCCCAAGAAAAGGACGCTGACAGCTGGGAACCGAGCGGTCGCTTCTGAAGCGGCCACCTGGGCATCTAAGACAGAAAGTCGAGGATGCCTCCCACTAAGTTGACCTCACAAGGAGGGGTGGAATTGCCTTACTACGACCGGCTACCAGGCTGATAAACACTGAAATTATCATGATATTAAGGTATTTATTCTAAAAACAAATCTTTAAAATTGAACAATATCAAAGAAATATGCTATTATTATGTATAATTAAATTGCTTTTAGATCTTTCCATAGGCTGATTATTGGTGGGTTCATTAAAAAATATATACATGTAGATGTATCTGTAAATGATTTGTACATGTTTTTTAAATCAGGGCTGCGGAAATTAACGATTAATTTCTAGGGGTGTTTGGTATAAAAATCAACGTTTTCTAATTTAGAAGGCAAAAGATAGATCTATAAGATAGAGTATGAGTGAGCTGCATATGTTAAACCTCATAAGCGCCCGCCCCACGTTTTTAGTCATATTAAACAAAAGTACTTGAACTTACAAGTTTTAATTTATTTTCTTCATTTTAGTCCGCTTGTAAAAACGTGGTTTTTAAAAATCTTTTTTTTTACCTTTATTTATTAAACTAGCAAAATCCCCGCGCTCCGCTGCGGAAGTTAGAATTTTAGTAAGCGTTGAAAACCCGTTTCACACCAATTCAAAACACCAATAGATTTCAGTCTGAATCATGATCGATATACTTGTTTGTCAATATTTGTCAAAGTCGTGTAAAATTAAATGGGTACTAAAATGACATTACGGGCCCCCGTGCAAAATGGATGCAGGATGTGCATATCTCATAAGGTCTGAGGATTTCAATCTAGGTCATGATAGAGAAATGTGACTATATTTATTTAAATTATTTTTAAGGTAACAAAGCTTTAAATGTTTACGAAAAAAAATATTTTGGGTCCCGGCCCCAAAGGAACAGACGTTAGAAGTTCATTACCCTATATAATTTTATTTTATTTTTAAAATCAAATTTGGCCATAGTTCATCCATTTACCTAGTAGCCACATTTTAAATTACCTTTTATATAACTAATGTTAAAATATGGCATACGGGCCCCCAGGCCCGGAATAAGTGGTGTTTTTAAAACTTTTACTTTTAATGCCAGAAACCTTCGATGGAGCGTACCCAAAAACTTCCTAAAGTTTAATGGCCGTGGGATGAATAAAATACATTTACAAATAATACGTCTTTAAAAAAAACTAAAATAAGGGCCGGGGGCCCTATCGGGGTAATATGTATAGTTCAAAACAACAGCTTATTTCAATTTGGATTATGATGAATATATTTGTTAGTAAACATTTTTTTTTAAAATTGAGTGAAATCAAATGGTTAAAATGCTCTTAAACGTTTACAAAAAAGAGATTAGGGGCCCTCGGCTACAAAATATTGAAAAAATATAATTTTAATGCCCTAACGAATTTTAATATAGGCCATCAAGTTTTTATCTTCGAAGTTTTGTAAAATTACATTTACACAGTATCCAAAGTTTTTTTATTTGTAATTTAGCTCATATAAGTTAAAAATATTACTTTTGTGTCCCGGGCCCCCAGTGAGTGATAATTAAACAAAAAAATTCGCCTGTTACCATCCCGGGAGTGTACTCAACAACTTCCCAAAATTTCATGCTTCTAACTACACAGGGAAAATGGAGAATCTGTGATGATTAACTTTTTATATAAGAAAAAAAATATGGGCGCCCGGCCCCTTGTGAGTGAAAATTTAAATATTTGTTGGCCTGTTACCATCGCGGGTGTGTACTCAATAATTTCCAAAATGTTTCATGCTTTTAACCTACACGGGAAATCAGAGAATTAGATTTGAGTTAGTTTTTATATAAGAAAAAGTACATTTGGGCCCCCGGCCCCCAGTGAGTGATAATTTAAACATTTTTTTTGCATGCTACCATCGAGGGAGTTGACTCAACAAATTCCCAAAGTTTCGTGTTTCTACCTATACGGGAAAGTGGAGAATAAGGCAATTTTCAGTATAAGGAAAAAAACGCTTTTGGGCCCCCGGCCCCCATGAGAGTGAATTTTAACATTCTTTTACTCCACTTTGAATCGCGAGAGACCACTCAACAACTTCCCAAAGTTTCATGCTTCTACCTACTAGGAAAATAGGAGAATTAGTGATTTTCAAATGTTTATATACCCCATATAAGCGAAAAAAAAGTTTTTTGGCCCCCGGCCCCCTTGAAGGTGAATTTTTAAATTCTTTTTCGCCATTTGTCGTCCAAAGAGGCTACTTGACAATTTCCCAAGTTTCATGCTTATAGCTACTCGGTAAATCCTAGAATTAGTGATGAGTCTGTTTTAATATAAGACGAAACTGCATTTGGGCCCCCGGCCCCCATTAAGTGATAATTTAAATATTGTTTTTACCTTTTACCTTCGTGGAAGTGTACTTAACAACTACCCCAAGTTTCATGCTTCTACCCACACGGGAAATAGGAGAATATGTGATTTTCAGTTTTTATATAGCTCATATAAGGAAAAACTTCATTTGGGCCCCCGGCCCCCAGGAAGTGATAATTTTTTTTCTCCCGTTGCTATCGCTAGTTTGTACTCAATAACTTCCTAAAGTTTCGTGCTTTTGCCTACTCGAGAAATGAGAAAATTAGTGATTTCATATTTTATATAGTTCATATAAGGGAAAAAAAGCGTTTTCGGGCCCCGGGCCCCCAACAGTTTGTATTTTAAAATTCTTTTTCGCCAATTATCGTCGAGAGAGTGTACTCAGCATGTTCCCAAAGTTTCATGCTAATACCTACACGGGAATTTGGAGAATTAGTGATCAGTCAGTTTTTTATATAAGAAAAAATCTACATTTGGGCCCCGGCCCCCAGTAAGTGATAATTTATATAATTTTTTAACCTGTTACCATCCTAGAATCTTACTTAACAACTACTCAAACTTCCATGCTTCTTCATACATAGGAAATAGGAGAATTAGTGATTTTCAGTTTTTATATAGCTCATATTAGGAAAAAACTTCATTTGGGCCCCCGGCCCCCAGGAAGTGATAATTTAAATATTTTTTATTCCGTTACCATCGCGGAAGTGTACTCAACAACTTCCCAAAGTTTCATGCTTCTGCCTACTCAGGACATAGGAGAAGTAGTGATTTTCAAATTTTATATAGGCCATATAAGGAAAAAAACGTTTTTTAGGCCCCCGGCCCCCATGAAGGTGAATTTTTAAATTCTTTTTCGTCATTTGTCGTCCAAAGAGGCTACTTGACAATTTCCCAAGGTTTCATGCTTCTACCTACGCGGTAAATCCGAGAATTAGTGATGAGTCTGTTTTAATATGAGAAGAAACTACATTTGGGCCCCCGGCCCCCATTAAGTGATAATTTAAATATTGTTTTTACCTGTTACCATCGTGGAAGTGTACTTAACAACTACCCCAAGTTTCATGCTTCTACCTATACGGGAAATAGGAGAATTTGTGTTTTTTAGTTTTTGTATAGCTCATATGAGGAAAAAACTTCATTTGGGCCCCCGGCCCCCAGGAAGTGATAATTTAATTTTTTTTTCTCCCGTTGCTATCGCTGGTTTTTACTCAACAACTTTCCAAAGTTTCATGCTTTTGCCTACTCGAGAAATGAGAAAATTAGTGATTTCATATTTTATATAGTCCATATTAGGAAAAAAAAGCGTTTTTGGGCCCCGGGCCCCCAACAGTGTGAATTCTAAAATTCCTTTTCGCCAATTATCATTGAGAGAGTGTACTGAGCAAGTTCCCAAAGTTTCATGCTAAGACCTACACGGGAAGTTGGAGAATTAGTGATGAGTCCGTTTTTTTATATAAGAAAAAAACTACATTTGGGCCCCCGGACCCCATTAAGTGTTATTTTAAATATTGTTTTCGCTTGTTACCATCGCGGAAGTGTGCTTATCAACTACCTAGTGTTTCATGCTTCTACCTACACGGGAAATAGGAGAATTAGTGATTTTTAGTTTTTATATAGCTCATATCAGGAATAAACTTCATTTGGGCCCCCGGCCCCCAGGAAGTGATAATTTAAATATTTTTTCAACCGTTACCATCGCGGGATTGTACTCAACAACTTCCCAAAGTTTTATGCTTCTGCCTACGCGGGAAATATGAGAATTGGTGATTTTCAAATTTTATATAGCCCATATAAGGAAAAATAACGTTTTTGGGCCCCCGGCCTCCATGAGTGTTATTTTTAAAATTCTTTTACTCCAATTTTCGTCGCCAGAGGCTACTCGACAACTTCCCAAAGTTTTATACTTCTACCTACACGGGAAGTTGGAGAATTAGTGATGAATGAGTGAGTGAGTGAGGGCTTTGCCTTTTATTAGTATAGATGACGAATTAACTGTTAAATATTGCTTCACGAGGGTTGTGAGAAAAGCAGCCTGCTTGCAGTGCCGTGAGCGTGTGAGCGTCTTTATGCGACTTAAAACAGATACCAACAAACAAAACATTTGTTTTTCGGGCACAATTTAACGAACCAAGAGAGAAAAGGGAAATGCAAGAAGTCTGTTAATAATTTAAAGAAGCAGCAAAATGTTTTCACCAAAAGTCTTAAATACAAGATGCTGCAACCGAAGCCAGTTTGGAGATATCTCATAATATCGAAAAACGGAACAAGCCTTTTTCTGACAGTGAATTTATCAAGAAATGCTTGACATATGCAGCAAACGTTATGTGTCCAGAACAGAAAACATAATTTCACAACAATTCTTTATCAAGGGAACATTAGTCAGACGTTTGGTAAAATAGTGACAATTTGATGCACCTACTTCGAGATGCAAGCAAAGACTTTTTTGGTACTCTCGCATTGGATTAATGTACCAATGTATAGGAACAGCACAATTGTTGATATTTATACGGGGAATACATCCTCGTTTTGAGCTTAACGAAGAATTACTCTGTGTTGAGGCACTCAAAGACACAACTAAAGGCCATGATTTATTCAATACTGTAGAGAACTATGTTGAAATGACTGGGTTGGTGTGGAACAAGATTGCAAGTGTAATAACCGATGGAGCGCCAGCCTTAACTGGAAAAAGTATAAACATAAAAAATTAAAGAATATCAGCCTGACAACACACTTTTACCTCTACACTGTGGCAACCATCAGGAAAGTCTGTTTAAGGCTGTGTTGAATTTCAAGCAGTTGTTAGTATGATAAACTTTGTAAAAGCCAGGGAACTTAATCATATGTGCTAAAAGCACTGTTTGAAGGGAACATTGCATGGTATGCAAACGATTTCTCTCAATGGACACAATAACCTTTATCAACATTGTGAACATTAATAGTTTAAAACCGAAATGTTCGTGTAATCTTCCGGAAATTAGTTTATATTTATCGGCCTAAATATTTTACTTTTTGACTTCCAGAACATTTATATGTGGTA
This sequence comes from Ampullaceana balthica, assembly GCA_944989445.1. NCBI lineage: Eukaryota > Metazoa > Mollusca > Gastropoda > Lymnaeidae > Ampullaceana > Ampullaceana balthica. The sequence goes on from CALYLW010001999.1 coordinate 29,751, forward strand.
GGTCAATTAATCGTTAAAAAATTTTAACGATTAATCGAGAAATTAATATTTAATTTCCGCTGCCCTAGTTTTTCGTCATTATTTCATAACGAATTTGATGTGCTACGTCACACAATTTGGAAGCCATGGAATTTCCGCGACTTAACAGATTTAGCAAAATAATGAATCGCGACTCTTCGGGATCTATGTGTAATGATTTAAACAGACTCCAGCCATGATGATTGTATTATTATTAACTTCCGGTCTTTATTCAAGAACAACAACCCATACAATAATCATTTCTTACAATAAGGCATCAAGAGTTATTTACCCTTATTACATTCCTCCTTTTCTCGGATATGAAATCATATCAATTGATAATTGAAATACAAGTTTAACATAGAATGATCTTAAAGAACTCTTGATTAATATTATTACCTTGCAGTGAGGAGAATTTAAAATTAAGCAAAGATGTGACAATGCAGATACAAAATAATATAAATTATCTAAATGTCATTTATAAAAATTAAACATTTAGGACTTGGTGTCTATTCTTGATAAAATGTCCAATTGTTATTTCTGATAATATTAGTTTTAATTAATGCTTAAAAATTTAAAGTCTTTTAAACTTGTGTGGTGTTCTTGATAAAGTAACCAACTGTTTCTTTATGGATTAATTGAAGACTATTGTATCTTGATTTATTCACTTAAAATGATATTTAAATATTACTGACTTTAAAAATGAACTGATTTATGTCTTCATACTTATCTTCCTTACAGACAAATATTTTTTTTTGATTTAACATTAATTATTAATGATTATGTATAACACTTTTCGATGAAACGATATATCTTGAATGGCATTATCATACCATTACACAAACGTTGAAGATCAATTAGATCTAAAAAAAAATAAAGACGACAAGACATTAACGAGCTTTAGTCTTGTTAAAACGTTGGGGCATTCTTGGTTGTTATCTTTGTGATGCCCATCGAGAAACGAACGATTAAAACGATGAACGTGCTCGATTTTTCTTTTCACTAAAAGAGTAGTGATTAATTAGCTCATGTGGTAGTCTCTATACCGATATGGCATCTTTCGAGTTCTTCTGGGACGCTGTAATTGATGGTTAGGTAAATCGACGTCAGCTGCGGGGACAGGCTCGACTGTAGTCTCATCTGGGATGTCGACTGTTGGTTCAGTAGAAAGTTCTTCTTCTTCGATTAGGTCAGCTGATGTGGGCGCTCGTGGTGACTGTTTGAAGAAGCTGCTGTTTCTCGTGATGGTTTTGTCATTTCTTTGAGCAGTAACCATAGTACCTTTCTTGTGTGTAACAGTATAAGGTATTGGTTCATAAGGAGTTAATGGTCGAATAGATCTTGTGTCTTTGACTAGCACATTATCTCCGGTTTGAATAGTTGAAGGTTTTATGTACTGTTTTTTGTCAGCATAGTGCTTCATGGTAGCTTTTGCTCTGGCATCATTTTGCCTAATGACTTGATATGTAGCAACTTGACATGCTCGGTAGTTTTTAACCTTTTTCTCAACTGCGGCATTCATGCCTTGGAAACCAAACTTTCTCACGTAGCAAAGCTAGAGTCTTTGTTTGCCCTTGGTGTCCACTGTGTGCTAGATCAACAGCTTGTTTCTGTATTGATGTCGGTAGGACAATTTGTTTGGACTTGAGAATAATTCCATCTTGAGTAACTGTCAATTCTCGTGCACATTGCTTGAGTGTATCAAATATTCTTATTTCTTCAACTGGGACAGATGTGGTATGTCTGTACCATTGTCCTGTTTCAAGTGATTTGATGACGGCTTGCAAAGTAGGATCTTTAGCAGTCTCATCAGAAACTTGTTGTAAGGTCATAGCCTTTGGTATAGCATTGTCAGTTAAATACTGGATATATTCTTCAGCAATTTTCTCTTCTCTTGTACTTGGCGCATGATGAGCGGGATGTCTACTCATATAATCAGCAGGATTGTCTTTACCAATTTGGTACTTGATTTTCATGTTGTAAGCTTGGCATCTCATCACCCATCTCTCAATTCTTGCTGGAAGTTGGGTCTTAGGATTTCCAAAAAGTGTAACTAATGGCTAGTGATCAGTGTAGATGGTGAATAATGGAGAGCCATATAGATAAATGTGAAAATGTTCACATGACCAAGTAACTGCAAGTGCTTCTCTCTCAGTCTGAGAGTATCTTTGTTCAGTTGGTGTGAGAGCTCTACTAGCGTACTGAACTGTTTGGGGATGCTGATTTTGAATGCTCTGTGTTAAGATAGCGGAGATCCCAACTGGACTTGCATCTACAAATATTTGAGTCTCTTTTGATGGATCAAAGTAGGCTAGATTTGCAGAGGTTTTAAGTTTTTCTTTCAATGTTTGAAGTATCTTGTCATGTTTTCTTGTCCACTTGAAAACACTATTCTTCTGCGTTAGCTGTCTCAGATCATGAGTTAATGTAGCATAATCAGGAACGAATCGTGATCCACAGAAGTTCATCATGCCTATGAGACTTCTCACTTCACTGATTGTCTTTGGCGGTTGTATATTTATAATGTCTTGAAGTTTGTTGGGACATGGATTCATGCCTTCTGCAGTGAAGATATGACCAAGAAATTCTATTGAATCCTGTCTAAACTTGCACTTATTTGCATTTAGGGTCAAGTTCTTCTCTCGCAGTCTCTGAAATACATTTTTAAGATTACTGTCATGATCTGCTTTGTTTCGTCCATATACCAGGATGTCATCACTAAAGTTGAATCGTACATCTGACAAACATCATATTTCTAACAATAAGCAAAACATATGTACGGTCTCTAAAATATTTAAAGAATTAACCTTTATAAGTGTGTGTGTGTGTGTGTGTGTACAGTCTCTAAAATATTTAAAGAATAAACCCTTGTAAGTGTCTGTGTGTGTGTGTGTACATTTTCTAAAATATTTAAAGAATAAACCATTGTAAGTGTCTGTGTGTGTGTGTGTGTGTACAGTCTCTAAAATATTTAAAGAATAAACCCTTGTAAGTGTCTGTGTGTGTGTGTGTACAGTCTCTAAAACATTTAAAGAATAAACCCTTGTAAGTGTCTGTGTGTGTATGTGTACAGTCTCTAAAATATTTAAAGAATAAACCCTTGTAAGTGTCTGTGTGTGTGTGTGTACAGTCTCTAAAATATTTAAAGAATAAACCCTTGTAAGTGTCTGTGTGTGTGTGTGTGTACAGTCTCTAAAATATTTAAAGAATAAACCCTTGTAAGTGTCTGTGTGTGTGTGTGTACAGTCTCTAAAACATTTAAAGAATAAACCCTTGTGTGTGTGAGTGTGTGTGTGTGTTTGCATGTGTGTACGCTCTCTAAAATATGTAAAGAATAATCCCTTGTGTGTCTGTGTGTGTGTGTAAAGTCTTCAAAATATTTATAGAATAAACCCTTGTGTGTTTGTGTGTGTGTACGCTCTCTAAAATATGTAAAGAATAAACCCTTTTGTGTGTGTCTGCGTGTGTGTGTACAGTCTTCAAAATATTTAAAGAATAAACCCTTGTGTGTGTATGTGTGTGTGTTTGTGTGTGTACGGTCTCTAAAATATTTAAAGAATAAACCCGTGTGTGTGTGTATGCAAAAGTGACGTCTGAGTTTTTACCAAATTTATTCATGTATGAATGAATAACAGTGCACTGAAACCGTAACAATTATGATTCGCTTGATTACTATGACAAGTTTTGTTTTGATTATTTTCACACTGACATCCACTTATCATTAGAAACAGTTATCTGATTTATACTTAAATGTCACTTATACTATAGATTTATATAAATACATTGCGCACATATGACAACAGTAGAAAGACTAAACTATGATGAAGACAGTGTTTAAAGTTTAATTAATATTCGCAAGTATACATTAAGATTAAGATATTGACTTTTTTTAAAAAGCATTGAAATATATATTATACTGTTACTACATCCTATGTAGAACATGTCCGGTTAGAGCAGTTACTTAATTCCTTCCTTTCATTAGAGAATCGGTGGTCAAACTGCGGCTCGTGAACCGCATGCGGCTCTTCAGTGTTCACATTGCGGCTTGCGTAACATTTATGAAAGCTATGTTACAAGGATTACTGGCACATTTCCAAGATGTGTTATATGACCAGAGTGTTTCATTGTGGCTCTCGCCAATTTAAAAAAAAATAATTATGAAATGGCTCTCAGTTAGTACAGGTCTTGAAAACCCTGCATTAGAGTAAAAATTGTTTGCCAAAGAGGGGTAGGTCATTACATTATTACATTCATGGTAGGTTGTAGCACATGTCTACAAGTTTGAACTTGAACTTGAACTATCCCTTAACCCGTCATTGGATCGTTTGGGCACTATCGTGAACTGCTCACTAACACACGCCATTTGTCCCGGTCCTGTGCTGCCTTTTGAGAGTCGCTGAATGACAGGCGGTCCATTCTTTGATATCGTCTTCCCAGCTCTTCTTTTGTCTGCCTCTTTTCCTTCCTCCCTGGACTGTGCCTTGCATTATAGTCTTTTCGAGACCTCCAGATCTTGCCACATGTCCGTACCATCGTAGTTTCCTCTTCTAAATAGAGGTGAGAATGTCCTTGCAGGGGCCAATGACAGCACTTATATTGTTGCGGACCGCTTCGTTTGTGATGTGCGCTGTGTAGGAGATGTTCAATATCTTTCTGAAACATCTCATCTCTAGCGCATTGATTCTTCTTTGGAGGTCTGCGGAGAGCGTCCAAGCCTCACAACCATACAAGAAGACCGACATCCCTAGATAGCGCATTAGTCGGAGTTTTTATCTCAGGGAGAGTTTCTTGCTTTGCCAGGTGCGCTTTAGTTTACTCAGTGCTGCCATTGTTTGGGCCAATCTGGCAAGAATTTCTGGCTATGAGCCTTCGTCGGATATTATGGCCCAACATGTTTTGCCGCAATTATTATACACATTCATTTACATACACTTTTTATTAGGTGGTAGCTTTGAACCCTTATAGCTGTGGCATGTGAACGCTGGGTCACTTACCAATAGACCGGCATAATCTGTTGAATCCACAAAAAACGTAAAAAAAACACGTTTTTTATTATAAATCCTTTGTATACGAGACATAACAAAAAGAATGTTTTTTATAATACGCATCCCACGATAATCGAAAAATCCAAAATTTTAGTTATGTATCAAATATATAAAGAATAAAGAATTTATAATAAAACAAAACTTCTACAGTCTGCCTGCTAAATTTCAGCTCGATTTGATCACGGGGAAAAGGGTTATAAAAACATGTTTAACATAGTGCGCACCGTGAAATACATTAAAAATTAATAGCATTTACATTTCCAGATCGGGAATATAATTTTAAAAAGTATCTTCAATATAATACGCACTGCACAGCGCAACAAGAAAGTATTAAAAAGGTCGTTCAATATAATACGCACCGCGACACTCTAGCACAAAAATTAACATGATATTTAGAGATAAATAGAGATAATCTAAAAATGCATTAATTTAATTACAGTACATTCGATCAATCTGAAATTTTGAAGCATAATTTTAATTATCGGCATGAGTCTGCCTGCAAAATTTCAGCTCGCTAGCTTACGAGAAAGTGGGTTAAAAATCGATCAAACGTTTTTGCGGCAAATAAGCAATCAAGGCCTCAAGCAGACACCACGAGTTAATGTAAAGGATTTAATAAATTTAAAAATACGTAAAAACCAAGTTTTTGACTATAAATCCTTTATGTACGATACATAACTAAAAAAGAATGTTCATCATAATACGCAGCGCAAGACAATACAAAAATACAAAATTGCAGTTATCTGTCGTAAAACATGTTTAATATAATGCGCACCGATCATGAATATGTTTATAAAAAATATTGTCAATAAAATACGCACCTTTTTGCGCGTCAGGAAAGGTTGTTCAATATAATACGCACCACGAGACTATAGCAAAAAAAGTTAACATGTTACAAGGCCTCAAGCAGACACCACGAGTTAATATAAAGAATTTAATAATTTTTTACTTTATTTTAAAACTCATTTAAAATTTAATTTATAATACTTTGAGACATATTATAATTAACGTGTGTTACTTTTTTTTAAAAAATCGTTTAAGTAACTTAAACTTTGTTTACAAAAATTAAATTCAAATTAAAAAATACATTTTAAAGTAGGCATTTATTTAAATTTTCCTAAACTATTAAATTAACATATGAAGGTTAATCTATATTAATCCCAAACTATGAAATTACTAGCTGCAGTTAATATTTACGTTCAATTATGTAGCCTAACGCTAAGGGACATCAATCTGCTTTTTTTTAAATTTTGGGTTGTAAGCAGCAGTACTGCCAGCGCTAGGTTTTTCAACCTAGATCTAGGTTTTTTCGACCTTGTCTAGGTTTCTAGGTTTTTTATTTTAAAAATAGCCATAATCTAGGTTTTTCTTTAAACGATTTTAAAGTACAACAATTAATAAATATGTGCAATTTATATCCTAAATAAATTCGCTTTTAAAAAAATAGTATTAAGCATTAGGTGGCAACATTTTTTTCAGCCGCTCTGTCATGTTACATTATGAAATCTATGTCTTTATCCCACTAAATTCTAAAGGTGGCGCTGCTGCGATCCCATCTGTCTGAAGAAATTTGGTAGAAGATAAAACAGTTGGAATTAGCCAAAATATTCAATTTTATTAGACTTCATGACAAACTTAACAGCTCTACCATTTGCTTCTGCCTGCGTTGAGAGAATATTCTCCCACGTATACAAGGTATTATCTAAAGATAACTTAATACAACCCTCAGATAGACATAGTTAAAATAACACTTTTCTTATTCCATATACAACAACAAACACATACAAACTGTCGTTCTTTCCGTCCGGAATTTGGACGTGGAATGGGTTGCCTGATCAAACGAGGAGAACCAAAACTCTATCAATATTTAAAATTCAAAAAAAAATAAAAGACGAGACATAAACAATGGTTAAGGGAAAGACTCATTAATCTTCTGTATATGAGGAGCGTCTGTAATAGATTAAAAAAGAATCAGTCCAAGAATGCTGATAAGATTGTCATTTATAAGGAAGATGACATAAGTCATGAGTAAAATGTAGAACACTCTGGTATCTTAAATGACGACATGCAACTGGGGGGAAGGCGGGGTCATACTTTAGTGATATGTGTGACAAGGGGGAGGGGGATGTTTCAGAACTATGACGTCACATCAAAAAACGCGCAACTTGAAACGAAAGTTCCACTTAAATATTTGATTGCTTACAATTTAGTTAATGACATTTTAAATGGCATGGCGTGAGTTACGATATTAGACTGTAGCTCACACTAAATACACACTTAAATGACAATAAAATGATTGGAAACAATCTAATATTCAAATAGGAAATACTTTTGGGGGGGGGGAGGAACTTTATGACATCATATTTGTTTATTTTTAGCATGTCTAGGTTTTTTCTTTCGGATCTAGGTTTTTTTCGACTTTTGGCTAGGTTTTTCCCAAGATTGTCACTGGCAGCACTGGTAAGCAGTGCTGATTGACTCAAATAGTTATTTTTTGGTGCAGTAATTTGGTGCGCTGTTTTCTAAAATTAGTTAAAAAATCGTGTGGTGATTAGCACTGTCAAAATTATTACATAAATACTTTGTTTAATTTTCAGGAATATTTCGTATTTATCATACAAGGATAAGTTACTTGGGCTTTTGACCAAATAAAAAAACAACCTCTATTTTAAATTCCTTTTCTAAATTTAAAGTAGTTTAATATTACGTATCTATCACACAAGGACAAGTTTGTTGGGCTTTTTAAAAAAGTGGGCGCCGTATGCGCCCTAAATAAAAGTGGGCGCCGCAGCACAACCTATAATATATACATACTTTCTGTACATTTCAGGAATATTTCGTATTTATCATACAAGGATAAGTTAATTGGGCTTTTGAAATAAAAATTATTTTTTTTAATTAAAAATTTTGTATAAAAAATACTTTGTGTACATTTAAGAAATTTTAATATTACGTATTTATCATACAAGGACAAGTTAGGGGGCTTTTGAAAAAGGTGGGCGCCGTAGGCGCCCTTAAAAAGGGAGGAGCGCCGCAGCACAAACTAGTACATCCATAATTGATAGACGCTAGTTTGTTAATGTAAGTGGCACGCTACCACAATCCGATCCCTATAATTAGGGATACAATGAAATGGATTGGCTTTCGTACCTGTCGCTGAACAGTAAGTCCAGATAAAACCAAATCATGTGTCTATTTTATGGTATTTTTAGATATCTAATGTTTCATAACATTAGTAACGTGAACATAAAGATCAACATAATTAAAATTGACTTTGTTACTCACATAATCATAGAGGCAATAATTATTGAGTTTTAATATTAAACTTTTTTATAATTGATTATAGTGTTACCCAACAATTGACCCCTTTCATTTTCAAGCAATATTTTTTAATAATAATTCATAGTTCCATCCATTGACGATGAAGAACATATGTGAAGTAAAGTAGTTACCTCCTACGACCAGTGAAGACAAGTGAAAGAATGTGATTATCATTTTCAAAATTGTTTGATGACATTCAGCATGTAACTAACCTATTCATACCAAATGTTTTATGGCTGTAGGCCATGTGGGGGCTCATGTCACTACCACGTCTGTAGGCCATGTGGGTGGGCTCATGTCACTACCACGTCTGTAGGCCATGTGGGGGCTCATGTCACTACCACGTCTGTAGGCCATGTAGGGGCTCATGTCACTACCACGTCTGTAGGCCATGTGGGGGCTCATGTCACTACCACGTCTGTAGGCCATGTGGGGGCTCATGTCACTACCACGTCTGTAGGCCATGTGGGGGCTCATGTCACTACCACGTCTGTAGGCCATGTGGGGGCTCATGTCACTACCACGTCTGTAGGCCATGTAGGGGCTCATGTCACTACCACGTCTGTAGGCCATGTGGGGGCTACCACGTCTGTAGGCCATGTGGGGGCTCATGTCACTACCACGTCTGTAGGCCATGTGGGGGCTCATGTCACTACCACGTCTGTAGGCCATGTGGGGGCTCATGTCACTACCACGTCTGTAGGCCATGTGGGGGCTCATGTCACTACCACGTCTGTAGGCCATGTAGGGGGCTCATGTCACTACCACGTCTGTAGGCCATGTAGGGGGCTCATGTCACTACCACGTCTGTAGGCCATGTGGGGGCTCATGTCACTACCACGTCTGTAGGCCATGTGGGGGCTCATGTCACTACCACGTCTGTAGGCCATGTGGGGGCTCATGTCACTACCACGTCTGTAGGCCATGTAGGGGGCTCATGTCACTACCACGTCTGTAGGCCATGTAGGGGCTCATGTCACTACCACGTCTGTAGGCCATGTAGGGGGCTCATGTCACTACCACGTCTGTAGGCCATGTAGGGGGCTCATGTCACTACCACGTCTGTAGGCCATGTGGGGGCTCATGTCACTACCACGTCTGTAGGCCATGTAGGGGCTCATGTCACTACCACGTCTGTAGGCCATGTAGGGGGCTCATGTCACTACCACGTCTGTAGGCCATGTAGGGGCTCATGTCACTACCACGTCTGTAGGCCATGTGGGGGCTCATGTCACTACCACGTCTGTAGGCCATGTGGGGGCTCATGTCGCTACCACGTCTGTAGGCCATGTAGGGGCTCATGTCGCTACCACGTCTGTAGACCATGTAGTGGCTCATGTCGCTACCAGGTCTGTAGGCCATGTAGTGGCTCATGTCGCTACCACGTCTGTAGGCCATGTAGGGGCTCATCTCGCTACCACGTCTGTAGGCCATGTAGGGGCTCATGTCGCTACCACGTCTGTAGGCCATGTAGGGGCTCATGTCGCTACCATGTCTGTAGACCATGTAGGGGCTCATGTCACTACCACGTCTGTAGGCCATGTGGGGGCTCATGTCACTACCACGTCTGTAGGCCATGTAGGGGCTCATGTCACTACCACGTCTGTAGGCCATGTGGGGGGCTCATGTCACTACCACGTCTGTAGGCCATGTGGGGGCTTATGTCACTACCACGTCTGTAGGCCATGTGGGGGCTCATGTCGCTGCCACGTCTGTGGGCCATGTGGGGGCTCATATCGCTACCACGTCTGTAGGCCATGTGGGGGCTCATGTCACTACCACGTCTGTAGGCCATGTGGGGGCTCATGTCACTACCACGTCTGTAGGCCATGTGGGGGCTCATGTCGCTGCCACGTCTGTAGGCCATGTGGGGGCTCATGTCACTACCACGTCTGTAGGCCATGTGGGGGCTCATGTCACTACCACGTCTGTAGGCCATGTGGGGGCTCATGTCACTACCACGTCTGTAGGCCATGTGGGGGCTCATGTCACTACCACGTCTGTAGGCCATGTGGGGGCTCATGTCGCTGCCACGTCTGTAGGCCATGTGGGGGCTCATGTCACTACCACGTCTGTAGGCCATGTGGGGGCTCATGTCACTACCACGTCTGTAGGCCATGTGGGGGCTCATGTCGCTGCCACGTCTGTAGGCCATGTGGGGGCTCATGTCACTACCACGTCTGTAGGCCATGTGGGGGCTCATGTCACTACCACGTCTGTAGGCCATGTGGGGGCTCATGTCACTACCACG